>MU399860.1:0-208923 GCA_022578945.1 Hypoxylon fuscum | reverse complement strand
TATTATATTTATTATAAATATAATAATTATATTTAATTTTTAATATTATTTTAAATAAATAAAATAATTTTATAATTTATAATTATATTTATAATCATTTCTCCCCCCCATATTAGGGCGCCAATGTATGCGTTAACGCTATCGGACTAACGATAACCTAAAGTTAGAGGTACCTTATCCGTACCGGGCTAGAGCGGGCTAGTAAGGTAACTGCTAATAATAACCCCGGCTTTGTTAGATTTTAGTATGTACATAGTACCAAGACATTGACTTTCCATGTGCTGCTCACGAATCTAGACAAAGCATATAGTGCCTATGTAGTAGAAGATAGGAGAGATTTATGATATCGTAATTGCATAGAGAACCAATACAAAGAACGAAACATTGATAGATCAGCTGCAGATTTAGTAGAGATGGCCCGCATAAGATATCGCATTGTACGTGCTGATGAAAGGACACCTTCCTCTCGAGATCCCTGTAATACCATGACGTGACCAGACATGAAAGAGGATTTGATATTGTCAGAAGCCAACCATTTGACTCGAGAGTATGCATGCCATCTTCATCTGACCACGAGTCATCTGGTTGGCTGCTATTTTCAAATGTATATAATATAAAACCTACACTATTGTAGACTCAACAATCTTACAAATACAAGTGTCAACACGGATAGCTCTAAATGAAGCTCTAATTGACTCATGCTGTTTACTGCTAGTAAGATCGTGCGATCTCAGACTGCCTAGGGACGGCACAAATTCACCAACACAAGCCTTGATCATACAGGACACGCGACAGTTATGGGGGGAATTCACTTCGGATTAAGGGTCAGAGTAAGTAGGGAACTAATCGACTAGGTACACTGAGCTACCTAGTTGCATTGACCATGTAATTCCTGGTGCCTCTGGAAATAGAAAATCTTCGCATTCTCAATGTCAAACCCTTCAACCTGTCCGAATGCAACAATCGATTATTGTACTGGCCTGGGGGTGCGACGAAACCGAAACTAGAATATGAGTGACAGCCGAACGGAGAAAAACAAAGCCGCATACTCCCTGACCAAGGAAACTTTTCTTACGATGAAGCTGCAGCCCACTGCCGGAAAATTGAGATAGCCGGGTATACTTATCACTCTGCAACATCCAGATCGTCATGTTGAGGCGGGGGGCTGTCGACAGCTATATCTAATGTCAGTAAAATGTGTATATATAGAAGAGAGGCTGATGCTGCTTACCTTTTCGGTCATCACCATTAGTACCGTTGTCTCGGCGATCGCGGTCGTCACGGTCGTCACGGTCGCGGTCACTGCGGATTTACTGGTGTAAGCTCCATTTTATCAAACTTGTTAGTCAGGGGTGTGTACCGAGGGTCCGGGCTGCGAGAGCGGTCGCGCGTGTCACGACGTTCGTAGTCGCGGTCACGGTCTCGGTCACGACGGTCATCCTTGCGAGGAGAGTAGTCGCGAGTGCTGCGGCGCGGAGAAGGCGAACGGCCGCGGCGAGGAGAGCGTCCTCCACGCTCAGCACGTCGGTCACGGTCACGACCACTGTCGAATCGCCAAGACGCCGACGGAGGAGTGCGAGCCCACTGTGTACTTGTTAGTCCACAGCACCTAGGTAGTAAGAGAAATAAGTGGTGATGTTAACGCCTTACCTCGATCTTCAACAGATCGTCGCGGCCGATGCGCTTGTTATGCATCTCATGATAGGCATCATCGGCATCGCGGCGATCCTCATACTCCACGAACGCGAACCTGTAATGCGGGTTAGATCATATAGCTGAGCAAAAATGTTAGGTACCTAGTTTACTTACAATCTGCTAGACGCGGATCTGGGCGCGGGGATGTCACAGCGTACAAGTCGACCATAGCTAAAAAAGAATTCATGTCAGCAACCTCGCAGAAATTTTATGACTTTCCCAATGATATGTGCATCGATCGTAAAGATGCTTCGAGCTCCCATCGCGGTTTGTAGTGACGTGGAACGATGCACCTAAGGCTAAGGATGCCTGCCATACGACCGCTCGATCGAAGGGAATGGAATGCTGGAAAATGAGTACGGAGGGCGCGTGGAAGGCATAAGCGTGGATAAGAAGACGAATCGAGGACTCGAACGAAGCCGAGAACGACGAAGCGAGGCCCGTGGGGGGTTAGGACGAGGAGAAGGCAGGTGACATCGGACACCGCATCCGTAGGACGGTCGATCGATTTCACCGACGAGGATAATAGGACATACCGTTCGAATTCGTAGGCGAGGTCGCGAGCACGCGTGCCATGGCTGAAGCCTGTCACGTAGAGAGTAGTACCTCCTCGAGACATGATGTGCGATTTGCTGAGGGAAAAGGAAAAAGAGGAAGGAAATGAATTAAGAAGTCAACCTTGATGAGAAAAAGGTCGTAGGAATTGGAAGTTGTAGGGTGTTGGGAAGAATTTGATTAAAATAGTTTCCCAGCAACACACGGTTGATGGGGAAGTTTCGCAGATGGTAAGTTGGCTCGGTGGTTGGTCTACAGCCATAAAATTTGATTTTCAATCAGCCGGTGGATCCTCGGGAGAAAAATGACAAGGTGATTGCCCTTGAAACACGGTGTCAATCCGTTTGTTTCTTAGCAACCCTTAACTGTGCATCAGGGAGGTACCTACCTAAGTTACGGAATGTAACGCAGCGCTATGACGTACGAAATACCTACCCTAGTACCTGAACAAAGTGCTGCAACGATGCACCTTCTGCAAAGCTTTACATAGTAAATGTTCTCATTCAACACCTAGATGCGTTTAATCTACATAGTATCTTAACAGGTTGCCCTATTCCCAAGTATAAAGATCAATGACACCGGCAATCTCTCTTTCACAGCTAGGTAAATCCAAGTACACGATACCTAAATCTCGAAGAGATCCTATATCCTATCTTACTTCCTAGGCCTCCAATTAACTTGACTGGAAGTAGTGGTGCTGCATGACATTGATATTGAGTAGATCAATGAATTCATTTTGCAACAACAGAAACATATAGCGTGGCCTTCGTTACATATGTGACCTCAATTCGTTTCCACGAAGGTCGCGTAGCTCCCAAGCTCACGAAGCGCTAACCTAGCTTGAGAGAATCAATGGCTGTCAGTGGCGTGCTGATACCACCGGCGCCCAAGATACGACCTATTGTGTAAAAGGCTACATGAGATATATGCAGCTGGGAGGGCGTTAGGGAGGGCATAATAAGCATGAGGGATGAGACACTTCAGCTGCTATTTGACTACCTGATTAGGTATTCGTACGATGTTTGTTGATATTGAGTTCCTAACAAGTAGGCAATCTGCAGCAATCTCGATCCGTTCGATCCCAGGTCTCCAAGTCATCCCACATGCATGCATGATTAGGGGAATTGATCATTGGCGGGTAGTGACGAGTATCTACACGCGGTCCATTCGGATGGGTTCCATAATCATTCCTGTGAACAAGTTAGTTAACCTTGCATGAGCTTGCTACGACGAAAGATACCAAGTTCCTATTCGAAAGAGCTTCCGAACGAGTCCGGCACAGGGAAATTGTCTACAACTAATGAATCTCTAAATTTACCATTTCGTGTCATCATACTGAACTTCATGGGTAACACCTCTGACTCCATACTCCCTATGTAGTTTCATCCCGTGTGTTCAATCTCACCCATCATGATACAACTTACAATCCCCATGGTTCGTTCCAATACCTCTAAAAACGCCCGGCACCCAGTTCGCCATACCAATTTACAACCCATCATAGAATCAAGTACAGGCTACATAACAAACTCGGCCCTGTGAAAATACCAGTCCAGAAGAGCATATTGCCAAGCGTCTTTTGGTTGCGAAGCCACCTCGTCCGGCTCATCTTCACCAGCGGGAGCTGGAACATCTGCAGCATGAGCAGATACCCGCGGAGCTTCTTGAAGATGCACCACATCACCAGTTCATGTACGCACGCCGAAAGGAAGAAGGTGATGAGCGTGGCGGTATGTTTGTTGACTTTCATAGACGAAATTGAGCTGTGGTACACGTGCCGCAGTAGAAAATTGTGAACCGGACGGTTCCAATCGCGGGCGAATTGATCCCAAGAGACTGTGTCAGCATTAGTTTTCCTGCAGGATTATGGGCAGACCGGCGTCTGAATTCATCGAGGCTGAGACTTACCGCTATTCCACCATGCATCATAGAAGCTTCGGTCTGCAAAGTAAGTAAGCTCCGCGAGTATGTTGAGGACCGTCTCCCATATGAGATACCAAGCCAACTAAAAGGAATGGTTAGTAACAATCTAACCAATACGGCATAAGCTAAGATCATGATACTCACAAGATATTCCATCATAAAGGGGAAGATGAGATCACTCAGCAGCCATGGAAATTCTGAGAATCTCTGCGCTGTTGTCCAACCATTTTCCTTCATATAGACGGTGCGCATCACGACGGGGTAGATGAAGGCTTGCGAAATCATGATCATAACGAATATGATACCGACAAGGGCACAGGTCTTCTCAGCCACATAGGACCCGTTGATCGTATCGGACCTGGGATATTGCAACTCGTAGACAACAGTAGGGAGCACAATGTACTCGTAATGGTTAGTGAAAGTAAGGTTGTCTGGGTAATAATGCGTGGGATCTGTGGCTTTGCCTTTGAGCTCGTCCGTGAGCGCATCCGCTTCCCACTTGATCAGTCTTTCGAATGCATGCAGCTGCTCCATGTCGAGTGGTTCCGAGGACTCGATAGCATGGGAGATGTTCTCGATATCACTTTGGTTACTAGATTGAGTCTTCGATAACGAACGCCGTCTCTCATGGTACTCGTCTGCTGACGGACGAAGAGAAAGGTGTGACGTAGAAAGCGTGGAAACCTGTGGGTTCGTTGCTGATGGCGAAGTCACAGGCTCGATACTCTCGAGCTGCTTCAATTTAAGGAGTAGGTTCTAAAGTATGTCCCTAGGTTAGCAATTGAACAGTTTTCTAATAACTCTGGTGCATATGCCATTAAGGGGAATGTATCAAAAATACAAATACTAACCCGCCGTTCCTTATAAATGGTCGAGAGGTGGCCGTTGTAGAAGGCATAAGAATGTTGCTTCATCAGCATCACGATGCCGTGGAGGACAAAAAAGACGGTGTCTTTAATACTATAATCAGCTCATGACTTTTCGGATTGGGAGTTTGAAAATAATAAATTGTATATATTGTTATGTGTTCTGAGGACAGAGATGCAGTGATTGGGAAGTTTGCTTACGTGTCCATGGCCATTTCCTTACAAGCGTAAGGCCAACTACACCTACGATGAACAAGGTCTGCCAGATCTACAAGAATGTGAGTCAGTCAACAGCAACTACTAAGATCATACTCTAGTATGGGGACTTACATTCTGCAACACCCAACCCGTTCTCTCCCAGTTGATGTATTGGTGGAAGACCAGGCGTTGGATGGCCCAACTTACTCCGGTCAGAGCGCACATGATGCCGTCCGAGAGCAGAAGCACAATCACTATCTCAACCATTAACCTTGGTCATGTGCGTAGCTTCTCGAGAAGCCCTGTTGACTTAGAAACATGGACTTACCATCTCTTCGAAACATAGTCTTCATAATCTCGTTGGTGCCGAGTGGATTTCCCGTCTTCCTCCAATTATCAGCACCCATTTTGATAATAAGAACGGCCATCGAGATCCAGAAGAGGACATAAAAGCCGTGAAACGGACTATTAGCGGCAGCTTGGTTTTGTCTATCAAAACAGGAGAACTGCCTCGTAAACACCATGTCTCGCAGTTTCTCGCGTTGAATTGGTGATGTCCTCTCTCTCTCCTATACGAATGTTAATACTATTTACTTATAGATACGATGAGTGAACTATCAGGGATGACTTGCTCTTTCTAAGCCCTTTCTAAATATTTCACGAAGCTCCGCATCATCGCTAGCTACCACATACGTCTTCTTACCCTTATCAACAGAACTGAACTTAGGCAAGGATTGGTGGAGCTTCTCGGGGCTTGACCTTTCGTTTAGTTCTGATTTCTCTAGTGGTAAGATATCAGGCGTATCAGTCCTCGAGTTGTCATATGAATCGGAAGTCGATCTACGTCGGAGTAGAACCGATTGCAGCGACTTGTCCTTAGCCTCATTGCCTGAATCACTGTTGCTGTCTGATGGAGTGTCCGGGGGACGATGTACAGCCCTCAAAGCCTCGGCTAGAGCAGCCGGATGGTGTGTTTCACGTCTTGAATGCATATTATAAGCATCGGGGTCCACTGCACTGCGATCCCAATTGTTCGCAGCTGGACGGTGTCTCTTTGATGTAGACATTGCCTGAATTTCGACAACGAAAAGGCTACCTCTTAGACTTCTCCCTGACACACCGAACGAGACCAAGTAATAATAATCGACCGCAGCCGTCAGAGACTCCCTAGTATAGTGTGATAGGCTGCTTGTTTTTTTTTAATAATAAATCGTGCTGTGAAATGACGTTTGGAGTGTGACCACTTGTGAAGCTAGTTGATGTACCCTAAGCTTCCGAATCGCGATCTCGTTTATTCGGATCAAATGGATAGTATCTATATGGCTATGGTATTGCCACCTGACTTTAGCACGGCCGGTACAACCGGGGCGAACCCACTGAACAAAGCATCCGCTTAACCCGGTTGGAGCCTGGTACCTAGCATAAAAATTGCGCGCCGTTCCCGTCCGCCGCCGGACGCTTTCTAGCTTAAGGTAATTTAGCTGCACCTCGTGGGTTACGCAGGTCGCGAAAGCGAGGTTCGAACACCCAACGTGATGGGTATGGAAACCAATGTCCCCATACAATAATACTAGTTGTGTTTTGAGTCGAAGAAGGTCTTTGTCTTCTCTCACCTGTGAAAAAAGCTCGGAATAAGGCTGTCAGCATCGGACGGCAGGAAACATTCGACGTAATATGACTCCCATCTTTCCACACACTGATAGCCATTGCGGCAAAAGGTGGGGCTACCGTTACATTGCAGATTCCTTACCTGGGTCCTTCGGTACACTCACGTTACCCCGATATAGGTCCTACTCGCAGCTCGGCGTTACGAGAAAAACACCTCAGATATCAAGATCCTCTTTCTGGTCTCACTACGGCTGCTTGAATGAACACTGCGTTTGAAAATTTATCAAGGCTAATGGGTAATTCAATAAACACGAACGTATCTTCATCAGATCCCTAACTTTTCTAGTAACCTCCCAGGCCCTCCGCCTACTCATTGCGTTATGATAGAAACTAGGAAACCTCGTCTACTGCATCTTTTCATAAGTTGCCATGAGTGAACCTGTAATATGTAGTTAGCTATCATTTCTAGTTCCCAGTTATAGATTGAGCGTCTTACCGATGAAAGTGGTCACTAGTCGGCTCCGAACCTGGCAAATATCCTCAGGCACTAGCCAGATGGTCGCACCCATCTTTCTGGCAATGCTGATGCTGAGCTTAGCGTTCAAGTACGCCTCCTCGTCAGTCCGTCCAGCGGTGACAAGGTCGTAGTCAACATAGCTGCTCTTCATGCCGTTCAGCACGTCCAGGAAGAAGATACCGCTACCGATAGCGGGATCTTTAAAGGACCGGACTGTCGAGTTTCGGCCTCCTTTCCGGGACATCTCATTCGCCCATTTAACCATCTCAGAATCAGTAATCTCTCGCTTCCCAAGACGCTGTGCTAGGGCAGATAAGGTTAAAGTGATATCCCTTCGCATCAGTTGCCAGACAAGACCCAGCGTGAGTAGCTTGTTCCCATCCGTGATGTCTGCTCCTTGAATACCAACGAGGGAGAAGCCATTCTGTTTGCCAAGCTCAACGGCGTAGTTCGTGTTTTCGACTGCCTTGAACCTCATCAGCTCGGCGCCGCTTGCCGGTCTCTTGTTCACGTGCCTCCAGTTCACCGATCCCTTGATGACCTTGTCGTAAGTTTGCATCAGAATGGTACCGTCACGAAGGTCATCGAAGAACGAGACAACAGCTGGCTGCACGTCGAGACTGTTCAACCATAATGTGAAAACTCTAGCTTCTCGTTCGCCTTCGGCATCGAAGTCTTCCACCTCTTGCTTTTCTTCCTCGGTGATCGGGTCCAGGGCTGGGTGAGTGTTAAATAGGTTGGCGACGAAGGCCAAGTTAAGCTTGGGGTTTCCTGCTACGAGTGATTTCGGCGTTAGAAACTTGCGACATCCGAGCTTGTCAGCGTCGACTAGCACCTCTTCTGCTCGCTGTAGTAGATCGCGCGTCTGCAAAGGGGCTCTGCTGCAGCCATAGTCTTTTCCAATTTGAGATTGTAGAACCGCATAGTTCTCTCCATCCTTTACATCACTTGAAAAATTGTTAACCCGACGATGCCAGCCGGCTGCTTTGAGATGAAAGTTGAACCATCGTAGAAGAATTTGCTCCGGAGGCAAGCGCAAGAACTGCTCTAGTGTCTCGTCCTCCTCGAGAAGTCTATAAAGCTCGGGGTGTAGCTTGATGTCGATCTTACCCAAAAGTCCCCTGCGGATAATCTGCCAGATTAGGCCAAGAATCAAGTGTTCTCGGACCTCGATGATATCACCGCTACCAATATTGACGACGGAACATCCGATGCCTTTTGCGGATTCGATAACGATGTTGTTGTTCTCCGTCATGTGAAAAGCGTTCAACTTCTTGATTTTTCTACCGGGAACGTTCAATACACGCTCGTCGATGGTGTCCGGCACGCTGTCATTGATAAGCTTAGCGAGTACGAGACCGTCTTTGCACTCGTCGAACATCTCGAAAGTGTCGGTCGGGAACGGCAGGCGATCCCCTATATCGGCGTCGCCTGCTAGGACGGCATTGATATGTCGGGTAAACTCAGTTCGCTCATCCTCGTTGATGGTGTGAGTGACGTTGGCACTGGATCCTTGGACATGGATCTTGCCGATGCTTCCTTTGGATGAATGACCTCCGCCCGTTCTTTGAGACACGATGCCCGCAGGGGAGGATGGAGCGGCACCACCGCCAGTGTTCATGCGCCGTTGTGCGGGGGATGATTCACGGAGTTTAGCGATCAGCTTGGTAGTGTAAATAAATATTAGCATCAGTGAGTGGTATAGCATCATGCGTGGAACCGCATGTAACTTACGCCGACATAATCTTCAAGCTCGACTCTTCGAGAAGAATCAAGTTCGACTTCTTTAAGGGCTTGTCTAACGACATCGTACGGCTGGCGCTCAGTCTGCTGAGTAGCCTTGATGGCGGTAGCTTCGTCGATGTAGCCCTTGTCGTCGACGTCGAGTTTGCGGAAGGCATCCGTCAGACCGAAGATGTCGCCTTGTTGGAATTGAGGATATTTCCTAGTTACACGCCGTTAAGCTTACTAGACACAAGGTCGGGATGCTTATTGGGAGGTTACCTCTGAAGCTTGATGACGTTCATGACCAATAAAACTCAACTCGGAGAGCCAGTAACAACGGTTGATTGAATGTCAGTTTGTAACGATCGACCGCGATATTTTCGAGTGTCGACCTTGAGGGGGGTTCTTAGTTCTTGGTTCTTGGTGTACCAATATATGGGTTTGACAGTGTTTGGTGAGACGTTCGTGGATCAAAGTCTAGATCTAGGCTAAGCTATCTAGGTAAACTCTTTTGAAGTCGAAACTGAGCTGCCTAGAAGAGGCTACGTATTGTTGTCAGGAAAGTTGGAAGTTTCGACCAAATCAGCAAACCAAATGCTGCGTAGGAAGGTCGGCGGGGGAGAGGGGCACTGATGTAATTAGGTGACCCCTGACCTTGGCAAACTTGGCAAAGTCACCAGCCACATTCTCTTGCGTAAGGCTTCGACGCAACCCAAGACACCAAGATTATGTAAGGAGGCACTCTTTCTTATCAGGCAACAGCCAAATCTCCCAATTTTTTCATTATCTCAATGCAAGGGCAAATTGCTTTACGACTACATCTCTGGTCACCGAGAGGGCACGAATGAGACATAAATTATTGATTATCATTATCTAAGTTAATTGCCAACTCCGATGTTCCTGATCATTAAGGATTCAATTCGTGAGGCGTTAGGCAACCGAAGAATTGAAACGCATAGCCCAACGGCACATTACATTAAGCAGCACAAGTTTACTAACATGTGCCCTTGTCGTACAGGAAGACCCCCAAGATTGAGGCGGCCGTTTGGCAATAAAATCTGAAAGTAGAGCACTCGATGGGTTCTCGAAGTCGAAGGGTTCTGAGCTGGGACATGACTCTGCAGTGATGTCCTAGGTAACTCATTATGTCATGAAGAGAAGTAGGTAAACGTGTCTCTCGTGTGGGGAGAATTCCATATCGAGCAAATAGGTCGTTCTCGGTCAATATTTCGTGCGCCGTTGCTAACAGCGAGCAATCCCGATTCGCGACACAGGTGTTCCCTTGTTCACGCCAACGACCTAGAACAAGATACACCTAGGGGTTGCACTTGACACATCACAACGCGTCGTCCCTAAACTCCTTCTCCTTACGCTACACCGATCACAGTATCGGGTGTGATGGTGAAGTTCATGAGCGGTGCCACGAATTGGTTGTACGACGCCTCGGCCTTTCCAGTGTAGTTCCACCACGTAGTCGGAGTTTCCAGGTCAGTATACTTTAGGCTGACTTGAATCTGAGGACGTTGGGATGTTCCGTTGCCCGTGTTGTTGTTTGCGAGGAGCTTCGCCACGACAACATAATCGGTTTCCGTTTCCTCAAGTCCCATGCAGACCTTGTACTCGGCTCCCTCGGGCCCTCCATTGCAGTAGGCCTTGAACGAAGGTCTACCAGGCCGCGCAGTAGTATTTCCCGTACCAGTCACGTTGAAGTCTGAAGCAAGAAAATGAGCAAGGCAAAGCAAACAAACACATTTAAACCACAGAAAACATACCGTAGTAGCAACCAGAATGCGCACAGCCGGCGCTCCATCCTGTTACAGACCACTTCCAGCCCAGGGTGTCAGCAGCGATCCGCAACACTCCTGCAGATGCAGTGCCGGCGCCGGCTAGAGTAGCCAAGACAGAAGTAGCGCGCATGTTGAAGGTATCGAAGATAGATATAAATTAGAGAGGTAGTAGATTTACGGTCTAGAGAAGAGTCAATTGACTTGACGTAGGTGATTAGGAGGCGAGTATCAGTAGTTCCTTTCTAATGCAAGTCCCTATCGGATCGAGGAGGGAGGACCCTGAGCCCTTTAAATATCATCGTCAACCAACATTCTTGGTTCCTGTCGATTCCTTCTTGAAAGGACCATGTGGGCCAACCCACTCGTGCGAGGTTGCAGGTATTATGGAGAATGTCCGTCAATATCCCTGCGGTTCCTGGTCGATCAAAGGGGATTCAGCATGCATTATTGGCGAAGCGGAAAGCCAAGCGCGATCGCGCTAAGTTATTCTTATTCTTTGAATGCCGATCGGTTCGTATGGGGCATTAGCGCTGAAAGGCGCAAATAAAAGGGGGAGCCTCAGCTCCTTTAGGAAAATAGGAGTACCTCAGAACATGCATAGAAGCAGGTTACAGGAAAGTAGCGCGCCTCGCCTGGGGAGTGAACCCCACCGCGAACACAACCTTGGACGAGTACCTGTCATGTACCTTGCTGCTTTGTATGTGCTTAGATTAAATCACTCCATAATGTATCAAGCCACTTCCATATCAGTTGAGCCTCCTAATATTGCATTGTTCGATTATGATGCTGTCTGCTTTGTTTGGGGTCTTTCATTTTACAAGTTCTTAAAGCATTACAATCGATACAGATTTCAATATCTTGTCTGGTCTTTGCCAACATGTAAAAACAGCAGCTTTCAAAGGAACTTTATGCACTTCCAGTTTGTAGAGTCGATTTTATACCTACATAGGTAGGTGGTTACAGAGGTACTGCCTAAATGTAATGTTCCTTATGTAATTGTATTGGTCCTTGATCTTGCCCTGGCAAACATCCTGACTCTGTTATTCCTTGTTTGCTAAAGGAATGCTCCATTGCTCGGTTCGGCTTACTAATACACCTAGACCTAGGAACTCCAAATCTAACATCATGATAAAAAAGTCAATTGTCACAAGATGTCCAGGAAAGAAGTATATTCACTTCTTAAATCTCGTTGCTACATAGTCGAATAGTATCTTCAGTAGCTAAATTTGAAAATTCACCTTAAAAATTGGACCATTATTCTAACTTCAATCTGGGAACAAGATCCTTAACTAAGCTCGGGATTTCTATACTTGTCAAACAACATTACTCTCGGACTGCTCGTGCAAATTTCGCCTCTTGTATCATCTTGGATCATCTTGGATAGCTCTAGATTAGGACAGAAGACCAGTCTAACGTGAACCCGCAGAAACTGGGTGAACATTCAGAATACACAGAAGCACAACACCTTGACAGGCGCTCGAGTGTGGGGGTAGTCCCTCAGCTATGTAGATTTACTCTGTACACACAACGCAATCCCGCATAACGACAAGATCATTCCTATCCATGTATCTAAAATTCATTTAGCAACCACTCACCTGTATTCGAGAGCGCTTAGAACTTACCTCTACTTATGACCTTCCTATCAACCCACCAATCGCCCAGCACCGTGAACAAAAACGCCAGAGTATTGACGATCGGAACAGTCAAGCTCAGTTCTGTAGAGACGCATCAGCTTCAAACCTTTGGTAGGCCCATAGTTGAATGGATGAACGTACCGGCTTGGCCGATGAGCAGGAAAAACCAAACACTCCCAGTCAAGTTAATTAGTAGCGGAATGGCATATCTCGGGTTCCGCAATAGGTCCACAACAGCAAAAAATGCACCGTAGAGTTTGCTTTTGACCCAACTCGCTTTTACGTCATCTCGCGCAAGTAACGGGTGAGCCGGTGGGTTGTGGTCTTTGGCCGCGCGGCGGATGAAGGGCGTTGTGAGCCCCCAGGCAAGGCCGACAAGCAAAAAGCCCGCTACATAGTTAACAGCTGGTGGTTGAGGCGAAGGCTGGGAAGATGACATTTTGGTAAATTGGCATGGCTCTCACGTGGTTCAATTTCCAGAGATAATTGTTGAATGCTCAAACGGAAGATCGAGCGCAACTCTCCTGAGCTGAGTACCTAATGGTCAGCTAAGCCTTAATGTGGCTTGTGGTGGCTCACTATTCAATTACGTAATGAATGGAACATCCACTTTTGCGGACCTCCGCTTGCTTCTGCTCGTCAACGACATATACCTCACTTGCATCTACATTTGCTGACGATTATTTTGCGGTTTGATCAACACCGTAAGTAAGACTCTGTTAGTTATGTAAAATTATCTATTTTCTATTACGGGTGAGCTGTATTTCTACTTTTAGGTGCACTTCTCACGAGTATTGAGAGTGTCACAAGCATCTGTTAAAGTAGGTACATAGATATGGATACCAACCATATTCGTCAAGTGTTTTTAATACATTGAGTCTTCAGGTTGGTATAACAATCTCCAGGTCTAGGAAAGCGCATGTCTAAAATTCTATGTCTAGTCTGAAGTCTGGGGGTTCTTTAGATATTCTCATCGTCACTCCCGGACTGTAAACCAATTTGTCCGTGCTCTGCGACTTTATGGTTGACATCATGACTGGACCCTTTATTCGTCACCGCCCTTATAATGGGCAACGAGGAACACGACAGCTAATTTGCTTTTGCGTCTGCGCAGTGGTATCACTTCTTCTGTAGTTGGAAATTTGTACTGCTCGTGCCAATTATCGGTGTACGTGCGATTGTACGTGCGATAGCAATCAACACAGTACAGTACGACGTGGGCTCTTGTTAAATCATCTACCCCTTAAGTCTTTAGCGAATAAGAACTCCACCCGTTACTCACATTCGCCCCTACCGCCCATTCAATTCGCTTCATTCAACCTTTTTAGACAGCATCAAACTCGGGCCTAAGAAGTGTGGTTTGGTTCTCTAAGGCATTATGATCTATGGGATGCAGTTTTTTGGTTTGCATTACTATCCATCCAGGCCCCACAGGTTTTACGATGAATTATGTAGCTCCAGGTTGTTTCATACCGCTAGAAAGACTCCGTCAAATTGGAAGGCGTTGAATGGTGCTGTCATAACCTATTTTGAGGCTGAATCTACCGTGGAGGCCTTACCTAGTAGCTTTAACGGCTTAAGTTCCTTTCATGGCCAATCACTTTATCCCTTGCGGAGAGGATCTTCCGCTGTCCCTGACAGTCCCGTCTCAAACAGACAGATCTCGCTGTCGTGATTCAAATCAATGTGACTGCTCAACTCTCTTCAGCATTGAACGACGTCACGAGTCTTTGGATTTGCGCAACAAACTATGCCGAAGTTCTGAAAGTCCTTTCTTGATAGCCGTTTTGCGAGCACACGGCAGGATAGATTCTTTCCGGCTTGGGTTTAGGTAGTATGAAGTGGCTTGAAGTGGTGATGATATGAGTTTCTAGCACGCATAGTCATTGTCGTCATGACCCGACAATCAATACCACAATGAAAGAGACAATCGGCTCCTGAACGTGTATCAGCAGCTTCTACATGCTAGACAAACTTAAAAAATAAACGTAGACACCCTTCGGAAACATGGGTATAAAGGTGAGTTAGATTCCCACCAATTCAAGTTCTATTTCATCGCTCCTAACTCGCAACTCATTCATACCACAACTCACAGATCATCAAACATTAAGATTTCTTCCAAAACTTCCTAAATTTCTCACTCAATTATTCATCATGCCTACTGAAGCTCAGATTGCCGGTGGCCACAAGGCTAACCTGAACAACCCCAACACCAGTCAAGAGGCCAAGGAGCATTCTAAACAAGTCCTCGACAACGAACTCAGTGGCGGTGACGGTGAGTACTTGACACCAGTCTTGTCTGAAGGCATCTTGACTAAATAATAATACAGTCCCTAAGTCTGGAGACAATGCCGACAAGAACCCCGGAAACGTTGCTGTTGGTCTCAAGGCGTAAGTGTGATTTAACATGTCGATGGAAATAGTAGACTAATATACATTACAGGACTATGAAGAATCCTAACGTCTCCGAGGAGGCCAAGGAGAGTGCCAAGGAGCGTCTCGATAACATGTAAATCTAGCAACCCATGTATCTCGAACAGACTTGAGGCGATGGAATAGGAAGGCGTGTCGATTATATTAAGATGATATGTTGTTAGACAGATTTAACCTAGAAAGATTAAATCGATATCATCATCACTAATGTGACGACTTGAATTGTTGGAACTCATCATCATAAAATAATCAGTGAGATGATGATCTTCTAGCTTGAAAGGAGCAGATTTTCTCTTACAACTTACCACTGCGCCATTAATACGATATTGCATCATATATGAAACTTGTGTTAGGCTATGATCGAATTCTAACTTCCTTAATTGAGGAATAGTTGTAGAGTGGAAAAAGTGAGGAGCAAACCCATGACACAAGCAATCCCCGCCTCCTCTAATTCATCTACCAACGATGTTAGGTTTTATAGTATGAATTCCAAGAACCAGTGAAAAAAATATGAATATGGCGAATACGGAGCCGACGAAGATGTAAAAGAAGCTAAACATGTAACTGACGTGGATGGAGCGACGTAGTTATTATACATATTTGATATATGCAAATTATTTGTCACATTTGAGGAGAGAGTGTTATGCCATATTTGTACCATATTCTTCGTGGCTGCGTTGGGCGGGTAATTTGAGCCGCAAGCAACCGTAAAGACAACCATAATTCGTCAACGAATGGAAACAATCTATAAAAAAACGCTGGAGATTTTATGCTAGGCGGCGTGGGTCCTTCGTACTTAAAATGATTTATTACATACGACCGCCCTCGACATGTGTCAGTCGGGATGATCTGCGTAGTTCCCCACAACTTATGGGGTAGATTCCCGCTTTACGGTAACTGCTCACGCGTAAAGGGTGCACCACGCAATAACCATACGTAGGTATCGAACCTTGGCTTTCATAGGTACCTTTTCATATTGGACGGAATCTCTAACTATCTTGTAAGTGGCACAAAGAAGAAAAGTGTACGAAGTAATAGGAGCTGTCAATGGTTGCATTGTTCAGCTGATCGGATGCTCGACCAGCGCTAGGATACGGATCCGAATCCTCGGGGAATATTTTCCTGGTCGCGTCATTAGGTGTCTCGGCACCGTGCAGTGCCTCTTGGATTGCGCGTCTGGGCTGTGTACCCAGGCATCGATATTTCCTGAAAACTGAAAACGGAAGGATACAAAATCTGGCAAATGTACCTACCTGTTTGAGAACCTGATATCCATGGACGATACACCTAGTGTTCCTTACTATGTACATTCTCGACGGCTAATAAGCTAATAATGCATAGCAACATCAATTAAGAAACAATTTGGAAGATTGGAAGATATCTGAACCACGGAGAGTGCTTTATCGATACACGCTACCCCGATCCGGCGTGGTTATTGGTTGCTGACCCACTAAACAAGGCCCCTGTCGCGTGTTACCCTGTTCTGCCCTGAGCCTTAGCGTTTTTTTAGTGTCTCTTTTTTGGGGAGGCGGGGTGCTGAAGCTGTGGAGCTCCCCCTGTTGTTGCTGGGAAGCGGCCAGGACTTTTGGACCAACCAAAGCCCAACCTCATTGTTTTCGTCACCAGCCACTCAATTGCAGCGGCTGCCCGCCTCAATTAGGCATGGCATGGGCGTTCTGCAAGTCATCGATTTCTTTTCTGCACTCTTCATGCTTCCTGCTTCCGCGGGCACAGTTCAATTGAATCTTTACTTTCGTAGTATTGGTTGTTTACCTGGTTCTCTCGTTCGTTGACCTCATCAAAAACATAATTCTTTTTTTTTTCCTTCCGTCGTTTTGTATGTTTTCATCCTCTTATCGACCCGCTTAGTACCTACCTTAGATCCATTCGTGTAAATGAGGCTGGTGGAAAGTCAACAAAGCATTTGAAGTTTTGGGTCGACTGCCGAGCAACCGAGTCTACGGCCTCTATTTTATGTCGCGGCCCTTTTAAAACGAATATTCAACTTTGATCTCGGTCTTTTTATGAGATCTGGCAAATAAATTCGAGTAAAATGGCCGCCAAAACGAAAGTATCCAATCCGTTGAACGGGATGCACACGGCCGGTATCTTCTCGGATATGAGCGTCGATGGTCCCGACATTGGAACTCTGGTACTCATCGTCGACCGGGCGAAGAATCTCCCGAATAGAAAGACTATCGGGAAACAAGATCCCTATTGCGCTGCTCGGCTAGCGAAAGAAGCAAAGAAGACGACGACAGATATCCGAGGTGGACAAACTCCAAAATGGTACGTTAGGTATTCTACACAACGATAACTAGGCCCCCGATATGCTGTCTAATGTCTAACAATTGATCTCGTAATTTAGGGATCAGGAACTTCGATTCAACGTTCACGACTCACCCGATTACTATCAGCTGAAACTGTCGGTTTTCAACGACGACAGAAAGACCGAGTTAATTGGCGAAACGTGGATTGATCTGCGCGATATAATTGTACGAGGTGGTGGCCAGAGTGACCAGTGGCATAGTCTGAGTTGCAAAGGAAAATATGCTGGAGAGGTGAGAATTGAGATCACATACTACGACAGCCGTCCAAAGCCAGACAAGCCGACACCGAAGCCAAATGCCGTAGCTCAGGGCTCGGACGCAGAACCTGTCAGCGGAACTCAAAAGGCTGCAGTAAAACGTCGCCCACTGCCATCTGATCCTGTTACCGGTCTGTCGCCTTCGCCGGTAGTGGTAGATCAAGTACACACACCGACGCGACCTCAGCCAAACCCTCCGTCTTCGTCAGTCCCAAAGCAATCGCCACTGCCCATTGCCGAGTACAGCACGCCACCCTCACACAGACCTAGCACTCAACCCGATCAGTACTCCCTAACTCATTCTAATGGGAGCCAATACTCTATACCACCTCACAGGGCGGATTATTCGCAACAACGAACGCTAGACAGAAACTATAGGTTTCCCCCTCATGAGAATGAACGCGCACGCATATCAGACTCGGCGTACTCTCGCTCCTACGAACCAGAACCTAGAGCATCATTCGGTCATAGTCCGTCGCCGTACGAGTCTTCCTCGCCACCAGTTCGGCATGCTCTACCACCAGCCGAGTACGATGATCGTCCTCCACCTCCGCCGGTACACCGAGTTAGGAACTCGAGTGTGACTTCGCAGGAACTGGTGCCTCGTGGTAGCTTTGACATGCCCCAGCATAAGGCCACGCCGCCTATGAGACACGATGTGTTGCGGAGTGAAGCTCATCGATACTCGGTGTCTTCCTCCCCGTCGTCCAGTTACCCGGGTCGGCCTATGTATCGTCCTTACGATTCAGCGCCAGATATGCAAAATATGGTGCAGTATCACGAGAGCGATTCTATTCATGACTCGGCTCCACGACATTACTCGTACGACTCAGCATATGATCCTCACCATCGATCTATGCAGCCGACAGTGGAAGATGTTCCGGAGACTTGGACGCCACCAACCGCCAGAACCCGAGCTAGCAGTTCACGAGTAGATCAGTATGATGAGCGGGAATATCACCAAGATCCAAGTCCTGCACCGTTGACATTGAGTGGGCGTGGTAATGCAGCAACTGGCCATTATAGTTCTGCTTCCCTTCCATCTCAACAGCAGCACTATGATCCTAGTGGCTTTAGTCCCTCGCCTGAGCCAATGGCTTCCGAAGACTACTCCCAAGCACTTACGCTGGCGTCTCGTCCATCGTGGTCGAAGCAGCACGACTACCCCGTGAGCCACCCAACCGAGTTGGAAGATAATCAATTAGTGCACGTGCCGCGCGGTGGTTATAACATGCCCCCGGTGCCTCCTACACTAGTTCCCGGCGTTGACCCGGCATTGGCACGCGAGATCTCTGATCGATATCATCAGGAAAGGAAGCAGGGACGCCGATACACACAACCGCCTCCTATGAGCACACCAACCCGAGGTAGACAGCAAAGCGAGCCTCCTCAAAATTATGCCGCCCATTATTCTCCCAATGGCCACCACCCAAACAACTCCAGATCCTATGATAAGAGTCCCGTCTCTTATTCCAGCGGCCCTACCACGCCTTCGGCACAAATGTCGATATCGGGAATTCGAGGTGTTTCTCCAACTCCAAGTCATCATACCATCAAGCGCAAGTCAGTCAGTCCAGCACCTCCTCCATCATCTGATGGTAGGAGGTTGTCGGGGGTACCTTTCGGCCCGGATTCTTACGACGCCCTGAACCCTACGGTGGCAGCTACGAAAGAGGCATCAAAGTCGTTAGAAAATATCAATGCGAACGGGAAAATCGTAACACCCGATGGACGAGAGGTTGATCCCTCGGATCACTTGCCTATGGACACATGGGCACCGGAACCCGAGCCGAAGAAGCCAATCGAGACCCCTGAGACAAGGTCGCGCCCGGTGCCCGGAGGCGCGCAACCGATGCCGCCTTCCGGTCGACGGCCACTCCGTGGAGTTTCTCGACCACAGTCGGCGATCGCTGCTGCGCCGTCGTATTCCACTTCCACTGAGCTTGTGCCTGCGAGCACAGGACGCAATCGTCTGCAGAAGAAACAGCACCGAGCATCCGCGCTGCCGGCGCCCGTCTCTTCGGGGCACAGCCCGCTCGGCCCTTCGACGCCCCATCAGCGAAACAGCACGCCGCCACGAGCCCTCGTCCGCGCCAGCACCTTCGACTACGAGAACCACGGCACCGGCGCGGCTCGCCCGGGCTTCGGCAGCGGACCGGTGGTTCCCGCCAAGGTGCCGATGATGAGCGGCGGCCTGGGACCGTCTCCCGTGCGAGGCGACGAGGAATGGGCGCTCATGGAGGAGATGAGCCGGATCGACATCGGCAGCGGCAGAGCACGACGGCACGGTAGATATTGAGCACACGAAGTTATCACGTCACGATTCAAAAAAGGGGGTAGGCGTTGTATATTATACTCGGTAATGTTTAAAGTAAAAGGGGGCACAACCGATTTTTTGTTCTTTCATCATCCTTGTCCTTCTATCCTCTTTTTTCTCTCTTACCTGTTACCTGTTACACGAGGACATTGTCCTTGTCGGGGTTGGCAGATGTTCTTCGTTCGGCGAGCAGGTGGTGCTCGGATAGATGCGAGGGAACGACGGGATCTTTTTCTGGCGTGAGGGAACATGTCGCGGAGATTCGAAACGGAAGAGGAATCGATCGTCTAAATCTCAGTTTAGACTTATACACGCATGGCCTATGTACCTGTTGAGGGAACGGTAAACTAGAAGCTAGGAAATGGTAGCCGGTGTATTCTAGTTGGTAGATCCATCCATCCGATTTGGCTGGTACCCTGATAATACACAAGGGTTCAAACAAGCATTCGCATTTACTTTTATGGTTCGTGATATGGAGTGTATGCTCTTGATAAGGCCTGGTTCTTATGTTCTCGGGGGAATAAATGAATATCCTAGGGCATCACGAACTATCTCGATCTTCTAAGTGATGACCTTGCTCTTGGGCTAAGACTTGTAACAACAGAAGGTAAAGCTTTATTGGTAGGTTATGTTCTCTCTTCCCCTTTTCCTCCTGCGCCTCGAGATGCCCAGCGGCGTCGAGTAGTTGCCCGCTTGTCCAGATATCGAGTCCAATGCTAAATTGGCATCGTATAAAATATATACCATTATTTTCTTTTCCCGACCAGAAACGCCATCGCCATGCAACAAAACAACCAACTCGTGACTGTTTCTTTCTAGTGACCCCTTCCATTCCCCTTAATTGGCTCCTCAGGTAACGAGTGAGCGCTTCAGTCCAGGCGGCTCACCAGCAAGCTGCCGAGCATCCCACCCGTCTCGACGGCGACCTGGGCGTTCTCGACCTCGCGGCGCACGCGGCGGTGCAGGGTCTTGAAGGCGACCTGGAGCTCGGCGCTGCCGTCGACGAACTCGGCGTAGAGGTCGAGCAGGTGCATGGCGACGTCGACGCAGACGCCGACGTAGCGCGGGTCGACGACGTGGGCCTGCACCCACCGCAGGACGGGCTGCACCGTGTTCTCGTCGCGGCCCTCGAGCGCGTCGCGCAGGGCGCTGCGGTGGCGCAGCGCGACCAGCAGCGTCAGCACCGTCAGGGGGCTGTGGTCCTGGGCGTCGGCGTCGAGCACGCGGTCGAGCGCCGACGCGAAGCGGCCGTGCCGCAGGTCCTGCTGCCACGGCCGCTCGCGCGTCGGCCGCGTCAGGTCGTTGGCGATGACGACGTCGGCGCCCTCGCCGACCATGTCCAGGCGCTTGGCCGCGCCGTGGCGCCGCTTGCGCTTGTTCCGGGCCTTGTCGTGCGCGTCGATGGTGCCGGCCAGCAGCGCGGCCATCTCCTTCTCGCGCTCGCGCTCGCGCGCGGCTTCGGGGCCGGTGAGGCGCGTGCGCAGCGACAGCACGCCCGACTGCATGCCCACCGCCAGATGGCGGTCGTCGTCGTTGGCGCCGGCGGTGATGACGCGCACGGCCAGGATGGGCGACGGGTACTTGGCGCCCGCTACGACGTTCCACCCCGTCGTCTCGAAGATCTTGACGTGCCCGTCCAGACCGCCGGATACGAGGCGTCGGCCGTTGGAAGCGAGGGAGAGAGAAGTGACGGTCTTCTGGTGGTTGGATATTACGTGCTGCGGCTTCGCGGCTACGAGGTCGAGGACGGAGATTTGGTTATCGGACGAGGCCAGGACTGTGGTGCCGGAAGGGAGGGGGAGGACGTCTTCGATGGGCGCGGCGTGCTTGAACGTCATGACGGCTGTGCCGGGCGTCCGGGGATCCCAGAGCTTGACTGTGGCATCGTAACTACCGGACACTAGCATATTTGACATGGTCCCCGGCATGAAGCTACCACTACGTACGTAGTCACCATGGCCTACAAACGTCGATGTGCTTTCTTGGCTAGGTAGGTCCCATAATCGCACGGTCTTGTCGTCGCTCGTGCTCATAAGAGTAGTGAGTTCGGCTGGAGAGAACTTGGTTGTCCATACCGGCTGCTTGTGCTGCGTCCAGGTCTTGAGAATGGCTCGCGATCCGACGTCGAACACCTGAATCTTACCCGAGTCGTCTCCAGCCACTAATATACGCCCATCTCGTCGCACATCTCCGCTTCGCGCAATGTCTCCAAAGCGGGTGATGGTCTTGATCAGCTTCCTCGTCCTTATCGAATAGATCTGGACGCGAGTTCCAGTTGTGACAGCGAAGTAGTCGTTGTTAGAGGAGCCGATTGCAGCTGGGTTGGCGGTGGGGACGGTGATATGGGTGATGGGGTATTGTGTTGGAGATGGAAGAACAAGTTGGTTCTTGAACGACTTCCAATATCTCTGTTCAGCAGTAATCGGAGAAGGCCCCGAGGGCAGCTTCAACTGTTGAAGTGGCGCAACCTCTGCCGCCATCGTTGGTTGACTTGTTTGTCGCTTTCGTGTGCTTCCTGTTAAAAAGAGGAAGATCTGATAAATTAATGAACTTTTTTTTTTTTCTCGAGGTCGGTCAACCAAACAATTTCCACCGACACACCAAGCCATGTGGAGCTTAGCTTGGAAAAACGATAAGCTTCTTGATAAGAAGGAGCAGGGAGGCAGGGATCTAGCGTGCATGCAGGAGATCCAAATATGTAATCCACCAGGGCCCATAAGGTACCTCGGCAACTTTCAGGTGCTTTCTAAGATGTCAAAAGATGAGACGGACTGGATGACTATTTCTATTCTTCACATCTTTAGAATTAATTTACCGTGCTATTTTGACACCTACATAACAGCTTCTTATATATAACTGCAAACTTCAAGTTGCCAGCCATGTCCCAATTAGCAGAATACTCCATTTTCAAGCACTTCCTCGTCACCTCACCGTCAGAATATGTGGCACATGTCGAGATCAACCGGCCTTCCAAGCTGAACGCCTTCACCGAGGACATGTGGATTGAGCTTAAAGCAGTATTTACAAAACTGTCCCATGATCCAGAGGTCCGTGCCGTCGTCTTCTCTGGAGCCGGCGACCGAGCCTTCACGGCTGGTCTAGATGTGCAATCCGCCAGCCAAGGGAGCATTTTAGGAAATAGTGGCGAACAGCAGGATATTGGAAGACAGGCAACAACAATACGGCGCCATATCGCCGACTTCCAGGATTGCATAAGCCAAATAGAGAAATGCGAAAAGCGTGAGCAATCCATTGCCTTCAAGTATTCCAGTCACTAGGTACCTATCAACTAACTAATGCTAGCTGTGATTTGTGTAATGCACGGAATATCCATCGGCTTGGCTATCGACCTATCCTGCTGTGCCGACATAAGGATCTGTTCGAAAGATACCAAGTTTGCTGTCAAGGAAGTGGATATCGGCATGGCTGCAGATATCGGGACCTTATCTAGACTACCCAAGATTGTCTCGAACGCCTCGTGGGTGAAAGAGATTTGCTTGACAGCTCGAGGTTTTGGCGCAGACGAAGCTCTTACTGTCGGGTTCGTGAGTCAAGTGCTAGAAACAAAAGCAAAGGCCATCGAAACTGCGGTTAAGCTCGCAACTCTCATATCTTCCAAGAGTCCAATTGCCGTCCAGGGTACGAAAGAATTGCTGAACCACGCAAGGGATAACACGGTTGCAGACAGCTTGAGATATACAGGCGTGTGGAATGGGGCCATGATTCAGTCCAACGATTTCAGAGCTGCGTTGCTATCCGGTCTCAAGAAGACAAAACCGAGGTTTGAGAAACTATAGACTAGTGTTCGCACAGGGTAGACAATCATCTACCTATCAATTAGACCTATCCATGGCTCCTATTCTGAATGTGATCGTCGTCGGATGCCAAAGTATTTTTTACCAATGATTGATGATAGGTACAAAGTGTCGAGAGGCATCATTTTATTTGACATCGGCATCCGATGCAGAGTCATCTTCGTACTCGGGGACATTCTCCTTCAGACGCTGTGATGCGTTAGCAGCTAAATATGAAGTTACAAAAAGAATTTGACCGTACACTCTCAAGCTCGATTTTCAACTGGGCCACCATATTATCCTTAACGACTAGGTGATTCTCGTCGAGATCCTCGATAATATAATTGTTGTTTTCACTATCAATGCTGATGATGATCGATTTGATCGAGGGCTCACACTCGACCAGAGTGCCTAGGAACGTAGTTAGAACCTAGATAACCTCATGAGTCGAAGGCACAAGACCAACCTTTGATTGCGCGAACCATCTTGGCTTCGAGTCTTCACGTCTCTTTGCTTGTCGTGGTGACGCGATCGTTGTCAAATGTTGATTTGATTTCTAATGAAGTCCTAAGAGTCACAGATGGTTTGGTGGGTCGAATTTAGGTGAAGGAAATTATTGTTGTTGATGAGATGACGGTTTCATCAAGATGAGTTTCGTGAATTCGTGAATGGAATGGTCTGCAGGTAGGGGCCCACATAGTGGATCTAGGGGATCTAAAATAAAGTTTAGTGCGGGAGCTGGGTACGTACATATGTACCTAGCAGACGCCTCGCCGTATCCGTACTGATCAACATTTCTAACGATCCGGATCACTTTTGGGGTTGTTTTGTGAGAAAGACTTCCAGTTACATCATATGCTGTTATGTGGCAGTGTGGATAGTACGAGATGGGCAATGTTTCAACAGAAAACAGGTCGGAATGTTTTACGTTGCAAGTACGAGAGATAATACATATGGGCAGTACCTATCTTGACTGCGGGGCAGTGTCAGGATCTCGTGGGTTTTTACTTGGAAAAAGCTTACGCCATCAACCCACATACGTACATGTACACACATACAGCTGCTTGCGTTACACTTCGATGGCTGGATGGTTCGGTTCAGGATCTCCTGTCTCTCCCGTGCCATGTAGGTAGATTTAATGTTCCGAGCCTACCGGGAAGCACCTGGTTCCCATCTGTTGTGCCTATTTCTACTTCTCTTTGAATAAGATGACCAACCTGCCATCCCGAGTCTCACAGGAAGCCAAAGAGTCTCTTCCTGCTGTATATCCATATAATCATATCTTTGTTGTCCGGTTGACCGACCAATCCATTATCTTCCGTGAACCAATAAATCCGGACAAGCTGCCCGCCACGGTCCCGGGAGCCTTCTTGCAGATCTCTTCCCTTGTGATGCGTTCGGGAGCAAATTCAATACCACTTAACCCACCAGACCGTAGATGAAATCACCACCCTCCTTCACCTAGCACGACAGAAACTCCGCTCTATACCGTCGTACATGACACACGACATTTTATCAAGATTAAGTGAGCACTTGAACGCTGCTCCTTAAGTGTTTCGTCTCCGCTGTGGCGCTCAATCTGAAATACAATCCATCCCTTTCGACCATCGAACTAAAGTAGCCCTCCTTCCAAGTCGCGCGACACGCAGGAACTAGGAACCCAAGATGGATCAAGGCGACAACGACTCGGGGGACAACATCTTTGCAACCTATCCATTCTCATGGGTACTTGTCCCGCTCATCATATTTGTCGGCGCCGGAACACTATTAATTTGCTACCGCTACCGCCGGCGGCAGAAGCTACGCGCACGGTACGGTACCAACGCTCTAGAACGAGATTTAGAAGCCATGGGCAATCATCCGAGACCGAGACCGCCGAACGAGCGACGGCGTGGACTATATTTGATGTTTGGTAGTAGGGAAGAAGGCTTAAACGAGTTGGGCGAGGCGCCACCTGCTTATACGGCACCGAAACGACCGGAAGACACGGAAGGTGTGGAATTAACACCCATACCACATCCAACAAGTTCGACGGCAACGGAGGGCGCTGGCACTAGTAGACTACCGGCGTACGACGAGTTGCATCAAGAAACAAATCGGTCTCAATCTACAGCCCCGACGTCAGCACCGGATCTACCGGAACCACCCCCGAGAGCAGTCTTGAGCTCGAATTAATTTTATTTGAAGGCATTATTATGATCGGTTGGAGAGTCATTTCTATACAAGGCAATGGAGTTCTGGGATAGCATTGTGCACGCATTTTGCAATTTGATGGGGCCACTGAGCTCAACATCAGAAGAGATATGTCGGGCTGTGATTCATAATGCTGGTAGGCTAGGTTATATGGAGTATCGGCCATCATGGGATATCAGCGAGATCCGTAATTGCTTCAAGGGAGCCGTAATCAGCATTAACGCTCACTTCTGACGGGCACCAGGTGTATCAGAGGCGTTCTACAATTCTCATCAGCGAGTACTACACTTTATTACTACTTCGTCCCGCCTAGAAAACTAGTTTATCTAGCTTAGATCCTTAGCGACTACTATCAGTCACAGCGAGACGTATTCATCATGATTCCGTCCATGCCAGTATCTCTAGCATTCTTCTATCAAATCTATGAACTAATCAATAGCCTATGGTCTTCTGCTGCCCCTTAGAATCTCTCTACGATAGCAGTTGGCTTGTTCTCCAGAATTTCATCGATCTCAGCCATAATCTCCGGGGTCAGCTTGTCCACCGTCTCAAGAGCCTGTACATTCTCATAAACCTGCTCGACTCTGCTCGCGCCCGTGATGGCCGAGCTCACGTTCGGATTCTTGAGAACCCACGCTAGGGCTAGCTGACTCTGCTTGATGCCAAGCTGCTGCGCGATGGGTTCAAGTCTGTTCACCCGGTCGACGACACTGTCCCACCTCACCTTATCGTTGCGTTTTTTGTAATTAGCAATGAACTCCACTTGCTCCTGGGCAAATCGCGAATCGGGGGGGATTCCGTTCTTGTATTTTCCGGAGAGGAGGCCGGCTTTTAGCGGCGAAAAGACGGTTAGTCCCAGCCCGACTTCTCGGTACAGATGCGCATATTCCTTCTCCACCTTCTCGCGGTCGATCATGTTGTACAGCGGTTGCTCCATGACCGGTCCGATGAGACCCAGTTTATCGGCGTAGCGCCACGCCGACGCAATCTCGTCGGCGTTCCACTCCGACGTGCCCCAGTACAACGCCTTGCCGGTGTTTATCAAGTGGTTGAAGGCACGCACTGTCTCCTCCATGGGCGTGAGCCTGTCCGGCCTGTGGGCGTAGACCAGGTCTACGTATTCGAGCCCCAGACGGGAGAGGGAGGCATTCATTCCCTCGATGACGTGCTTTCGGCTTAAGCCCTTGTTGTTCACAGGGTTATCGCCAAAGGCGGCGCCCCAGTAGATCTTCAAAGTCTCGTCAGTACCGAGTCTCAATGCATTAGAGGTGCTACTTATGAAGTTATTCGCAATACCTTTGTCGAGATGACGAGGTCGTTACGCTTCCAGCCGTACTTCTTGATCGCCTCACCCATCACTTCTTCCGACTTGCCCTCTAAGATTCGCTACATCAGCGCATGACCTTGGGCTTATATGTGGGGTTTCATGAAGGGGAATGTTTTCTTACCCGCATAGCTCTCGGCGCAGTCGAAGAAGTTGACGCCGGAGTCGTAGGCAGCTTTCATGCATGCGAATGAGTTGTCTACCATCCCATGTCAGACAAAACCCGGTTCAACTTGTATGGCGTAACGAACTCACCCTTTTCGACGTGTCCACCGTAGGTGAGCCAGCCACCTAGCGAGATAGCCGAGACCTGGAGGCCGGATCGGCCTAGGAAACGGTACTTCATTTTCGGGAGGTTGGGTGGGGCCGACATCTTGGGTGAAACGTCTCGGAAGCAGTTGTTAGAGGAGGTAGTCTAGATAGAAGCAAATCAGTTTAGATTTACTTCAAGGGGAAGGAGGACTATATATACCTACTTCAAAGCTTTTCAGACTTATATTGTCGTTTACCTGTTTGGTGTGTGTGCACGAGAATCGTTGCGCTACCGTAGGTGCTCCGAGAGCCGGAAATCGGTACCGATGACGGCTCCAGTACGGCTGCTACGTATGCGCTGCGGCCTTGTCAGCTTCCGACATATAGCAATCCCCACTCCAGCTACATCCAAGCCTTTCCGTTTATTTCGAAAGTCTTAGATAGGCTTTTTCTGTATTGCAGCAGTGTTTTTGTAAATATTTCATATTAGGTACCTGTGAGCCTTCTGTCAGTGAGTTCTCATTCCGAGACACCCTGCATGAAAAAGACGATTGATGCACACCATTAGAAATAGTCCCATCCAACGCTCTTTTTAAGACTCACTTATTACCTGGATACTCAACGTCTAACTCACATTATGACCAAATCAAAGACATTAGAACACTCGCTGCCCTTCTCTTATACCTCAAGATTCTAGCACTTGTCTTGAATTGTGCTCTTCACATAGAGGTTCTAATGCTAACCCTTTCGTTGCCTGCCTTGCACACTCACTCTCTTGTCTCAAGCTTGCCGTCATGTAGCACAACTCCAAAAAGAGTGATTCCCTCTAGTCTTGACCCTTTTGAGCTCTCCTCTATCTTGATTATCAGGCTTTACGAAATGACTTTCATGTAGTTCATGTGACGTGATCTCCCCAATTTGAAACCAGAGTATTATTGTATGGAGATAAATGAATTATGTCCAGAGTTAGATATACTTGATACTGATTATAATTTACCAACTCATGCCTCCCAATACCCCATAGGTCGAATTGATGACAGTCTTGCCAAGTTGCCTACCTACCTGGATATATCGATAGGCTGATACGCTTTTAACGAGTACGGATATAGTTTCTCTAAGATTAGCGTAGAGCTAATTACCTCAAGGTTTAGTATTGGTTTCATAGACGTAATACTTACTAGGTACCTAGGTACTCATGGTATCGACTTAACCTAACATCTTTTAAAGGAGAAGTTTGTCATCGTGAACAAGTGATTAGGAAGTTAACGAAGTAGACAAGGCAGTAACGGGAACCTACTCCTTTCTACGACGTGTACCTAGGTAGTCTCAGCCTTAGAGTTTCTAATGCATTTTGACAAACACAGACAAGGAAGAACGAAAGAGAACCAAAGTACCTAAATCAACCGAAGTAAATTCATATGTCTACAAAGAGCTCTGACTCTGTGTCTCATAATCCACCGTCATTCAAAGTATACTAGGTAGTATACCTATAAAACATTTATAGTGACACATTCCTATAAACTGTCGTCAAATAAAGACACTCATCGGAACTAAGCCCACGGCGTTTGATATTCATTAGGTACTCATAGTTAAAGCTTCACACATAATATTGAGAATTCGGATAGCTCTTTGCTATACGATATCAGTACCTAGCGTCTCCTATATGTACCTACACTCAGGTATATATCCAATACAGGCCGAGCTAGTGAAAGATCAGGCAAGGTACCTAGATAAGGAAGGATCTTTTTGATCTGAGGTATATCATAGGGGTGCCTCCTTCCATTCAATAGATGATGTCGCCTACGGAACCTAAGCGTCGAGGCTAAAGAGGCTAAACCTCAAGAGTTATATCCTAGCATTAGGCAGGTAGCTGGAGCAATGTAGTTTCCTCAGAGCTTTCTAAGATCAGTTGCCCGAGATTTGACTTAAAACCAAGGTTTTGTTTCCTCTTCCCATCCTTTTTTCTTGTTTATCTTTCCCTCTACCCGCACATCTTCTTGACACCCCGAACTTTCCCACCTACTTTCTTGCCCCCAACTCATCTACTTTCCTGCAATATTTCTGGTCTACCAGAACATCATTTGGTCTTCGGAATAGAAGGTCAAGACAAGCTGCACATTCCCTACAACAACACAAAACAATCATCAACCAAAAAAAAAAGTAACCAAAGGTAAGTCGCAATATCTCTCTACTGATGATAGGCCTGCCTACATTCTGCTCTTCCTCATCTCTATAATCTATACGCGTTACACTTCATTATTTCCTTCTTCCTTATCATCAGCTTGATATTACCTACCTAGGTAGGCAGTAGAAGGCGCATTCACCTAACTACCCTTGGTCGCGGCTCATCTAAAACTACTGAAGCCAAACCTGAAGGATATTTTCTTCCTTAACTTTTGGCAACCCTTTCCCATCCCTCTTTCCCTCTTCATACAACCCCAACAATTACACGGAGCAGCACTGTTGTCACTTGCCATCCTTTCCAGATTGACCACGCCTAATCTACACTATAACACAGCATCACACTAACAAGATACTTAGGAACTACCCTTACAAACAATCAACATGTCTGAATGGGCCCCCGTTCAGTCTGGTAGTGCTGACTGGAATGGCGGTGGTGGTGGCTTCGGTGCCACTACTAACGGCGATTCCAGTCAGTGGAAGGAGGGCGGTGCAGACACCGCAGATACCGCTGGCTGGAATGCAGGCGGAAATGACGGCTCTGGAGCTGGAGCCGGAGATGGTGATGGCGGTGGCGGCCGAGGAGCCTGCTTCAACTGTGGAGAGGAAGGGTAAGCTCAATCGCCATGCTAATAACGACTTTATCTAACTCAATGCTCTAGCCACAACAAGGCTGATTGCCCCAACCCTCGTGTCATGATCTGCCGACACTGCAACGAGAAGGGTCATCTGATCCGTGACTGTCCCACAGCTCCTCCTCAGGAGTTCACTGGAGAATGCCGATACTGCAAGAAGGAGGGACATATGGCCAAGGATTGCCCCGACAAGCCTCCTATGGTCTGCAACAACTGTCAAGAGGAAGGTAAGTAACAATTCCCTATTGATACTTTTATGTCTACAGACTATTAACAAATCATTTCAAATAGGACACATGGCTGCTGAGTGCAAGGCTGCACGCAAGATTGATCGCTCCCAGGTCGCTGATGTGAACGCTGAGAGCGCCTGGACGAAGATCGTCAAGGGATCCCAGTCGAAGGACATGGAGGATGTCAAGGAGGGTGTTCAGGAGTATCTCAAGACTGAGCCCGCCATCACTTATGCCAACCTGGAAGAGGCATTCCGTGCTCAGGCGATCAACATCTACTTGATTGCTCTCGAGAACCCTTCGCTGCTCCCGACCCACACTCACATGGACCTTCAGGGTAACCTGGACAAGAAGTTCCGCGTCCATTACCGCTGGGTCAACAAGCCAGCTCGTCCTCGAGAGGCCGAAGGATGGCCTCAGTCTACTGAGGAGAATCTTGAGCGTCTTCGGGATGCAGGTGAGACCGTCGAGCGCGGCATTCCCAAGTGTACCAACTGTGATGAGTTTGGACACACCGCCAAGCGATGCCCTCAGGAGAAGATTGAGAAGGAGCGCGTCATGATCAAGTGCTACAACTGCGAGCAGATGGGCCATCGTGTTCGTGACTGTAAGTTCGTCTGACATCCCCCAAATTCATTGCTTGCTAACCAAAACAAAAGGTCCGGAGCCACGCAAGACCAAGTTTGGCTGCAGGAACTGCGGGTATGTCTATACATTACTAAAGTCTATTGCCGCTTGTCGCTAACCATACTCCCAACTGTAGCCAAGGCGGACATGTTGCTGCAGAGTGTAAGTACCTTAGTTACGAGTGCCAAGTTTATTATTATTGACACTTATATAGGTCCTGAGCCCCGTCGTGCCTCCCCGGACACCGAGTGTCGCAAGTGCAACGGAAGTAAGTGATCATAAATTCTCAAACTGTTATGTGAGTGTAACTAACTGGACACACTAGCTGGTCACTTCGCCAAGGACTGCCCGCAGGGAGGTGGAGGCGGTGCCCGCGCATGCTTCAACTGTGGCGAAGAGGGTCATAACAAGCAAGATTGTCCGAACCCCAAGAAGATCCAGTGTCGCAACTGCGATGAGTTCGGACACGTGTCGAAGGAGTGCCCGAAGCCTCGTGACTGTAAGTGTCGTCAAAGCGCCGATCCCACAAGTTGCGATAAGATGCTAATACTTTCCTAACAGACAGCCGTGTCAAGTGTACCAACTGTGGCGAGATGGGCCACACCAAGGTCCGATGCAAGAAGGAGCCGGCAGAGATGGAATCCGATTTCCCTGGAGGCTTCACTCAAGACAATGCTCAGGACAATGGCGGTAACGGAGGTGGCTACGAGGCTGCACCTGCAACGGCCAGTGGTGCTTGGGAGAAGGACGCGGCCACGAACGACAAGGCTGGCGATTGGGAGCAGATGGCTTCCAGCGCTGCTCCGGCCACTGGTTTCCCTACTGATTCGTGGTAAATCTTGACCCCCTTCCCCAACCTGATCATCTTGTGGTCCCTCGAGGTCATAGGATGCTGGCATTGACTGTGTTCTGGTTTGTTTCTTGTTTGCCTGCGAGATCCCTTTGATATCGAGAGTCTGGAGAGCTCCGTCTCACATCAAGGTGGATATACATTCATCCGCAACTCGCAAGGCAACCTGGAAAATCCCCATCGGCCCAGGACACGATAATTTCCCCATACCCCATTCCCCATTCCCCAAGTTGATTTGCGAAGTTATTGCACAGAGATACCTAGGTAGTTGACTAGTTGACTACCACAATGAACGTTGGTATCTAATACTTTGAGAAGTATTTTGTTATGCTTGTGACTTGATAACCTGACATGATATGTATGACGCCACGCGTTTCAGCCACATCTACCCCTGAAGCTTGGCAAACGAAGTGTTAGGTGAGTTAGGCTGCCCCGCAACGAGGTCATAGGTTGACTGCCCCTCCATAAACAATGTGTATTCACAAGCTTCTAATGTGAAACTAAAGGAGTTGGAATTATTTGGTTTCAACAGACTTTGAACGAACTCGCTATTCTATGGGAATATAAACAAGATCTGGCTATCGTGTAGCGAAATGTCGGTAACGATCGAGAAAATACTGGCTGCTTCTCCAGTAACAGCTCGAGGGCAGCCAACACATCTGTCGACCGACGCCAAGGGAGAAAGGATAGCTTATGCTGTAGGTTCTCGGAAGCCATCCACTGTTGAATGCTGTAGAAAGAGTATCGGGTCTAACGTAATACTGCTGGGCAGTCTGGGAAATCAATCTTTGTTCGATCCATCGACGACCCTTCCACGTGCAAACAATATACCGGCCATACAGCCCAAACGACTGTGGCCAAATTCTCCCCAAGTGGATTCTACATTGCCAGCGGTGACGCCTCAGGTTCGGTTCGCGTGTGGGATGCGGTAGAAGCTGTCAACACGAAAGGTACTAGTCGATGGGGCCCGGAGTTGTGATGATGGTTTAGATATAGATAGCCGACTAACACAGTGTTCGATTTTAGGCGAATACCATATCATCTCGGGCCGCATCAATGACATAGCGTGGGATGGAGACTCGCAGCGCATTATCGCGGTTGGAGATGGACGTGAACGTTTCGGACATTGCATCACTGCGGACAGCGGCAACAGTGTAGGCGAAGTTTCGGGACACTCCAAGGTCATCAACTCGGTTGCCCTAAGGCAGATGAGACCGCTCCGAGCCGCGACCGTTAGCGATGATATGGCTATGTGCTTCCTACACGGAGCACCCTTCAAATTCAACTCCAAGTCTACTGGACTTCACAAGGGGTTTGTGTTGTGCACGGCCTTCTCACCGGATGGAAACACGTTGGTTACGGTGGGCGCAGACAAGCGAATCCAATTATACGACGGGAAGACAGGAGAACCAACAAAATCTATCGGCGAGGGTGAGCACACTGGTAGCATTTTTTCTGTTAGCTGGTCTAAGGACTCGAAGAGCCTTGTTACCGCCAGCGCCGACCAGACGGTCAAGCTGTGGGATGTGGAAGCAGGAACGGTTACACAGACATGGAGATTCGGAGAAGAAGGTAATGTCAGCATCCCAGACCAACAGGTTGGCGTGGTATGGCCACATGGCCGTAGCGACGGCTTGATCATCAGCCTTAGCCTTAATGGCGACTTGAACTACCTAGTGGAGGGCAATCCAAAGCCTACAAAAGTCGTGCAGGGGCATAACAAGAGCATCACGGCTCTAGGAGAGGGATCAGATGGCAAAGGCCAGATAATATGGACGGGAAGCTTTGACGGCCGTGTTTGCAGCTGGGATATCTCCTCGGGCGTAGGCACCGTCGTAGACGGACAGAGCCACACAAACCAAGTGACAGAGTTTACCTCCAGTACCGGCAGAGCATATAGCGTCGGGTGGGATGACACCTTGCGCATAGTTGACGAGTCTGCCAAGACATTTGCTGGGGAGTCTCTGAAGCTGTCTGCACAACCCAAAGGCGTTGCATCTGCAGATGGGAAGGTATACGTCGCAACCATTGCCGGTGTCGAAATCTACGTTAAGGACCAGCTAGCGGGCAAGCTCGACATCACCGACGCCCAGCCAACAGCTATCGCAGCCCAGGGATCCCTGGTAGCCGTGGGCCTCAGCAACAACGCAGCCCGGCTATACAAGGCCGATTCGGGCAACAAGTTGACGCAATCGCACGAGGCCAAGAACTCGTCAGCGCAGATCTCGGCACTGGCATTCTCGAAGGACGGCTCGCTGCTGGCGGCGGGCAACACTGCCGGCAAGATCTACGCGTACAAGACAACCGGGCTGGAGGTCGCCACGGACCGGTGGTCGGCGCACACGGGCCGCGTGACGAGCATCTCGTGGAACGAGGCCGGCACGCACGCCGTCAGCGGCGCGCTCGACACGAACGTGCACGTGTGGAGCCTGGCGAAGCCGGGCAGCAGGGTCAAGGCTCCCAACGCACACAAGGACGGCGTTAACGGCGTCGCCTGGGTGGGCGACGGGAGCAAGATCGCGAGCACGGGCGGGGATGCGGCGGTCAAGATCTGGAGCGTGACGGGTTTGCAATGAGATCGCTATGAAATGAAATGCAGCTAGGTTTACTGGCTATGAGAACCTACTGATGACATGAATGAATGAGAATGGGCACTCGAGACCTGATATAGAGCTATGATGCATTCGTTTAGCTAGATGCTAATAGAGATTGTATGCTTTGTTCACTGGAAGTTCATATAAACCATGCAACGTCCATCTTATCGTCAGAGCTCCTCTACATACTTATACCGGCCTTGTGATTGTCACTTTACTTATTACTACGTTGGGCTTGAGCCAGGCGGTGTAGAAGGGGCCAGCGAAGTCAGGTAGATCTATGCAGATCTCAGCCCAGTGATTACCTTAGTATGGCAAAGCCAATAAGAGGGACCGGACACGCATTTCCAAGGTGATCACGGGCACATCCAGGTATCACCTGTCATTTACGTGCAACTATGTACCTAATCTAGCAAAAACTTCGCAATAGGGGGTATCTTAGGGAGCCTTCCCAACCATGAACGCCGAAATCAAGTCCCTGTGCCGATATCCAGAGGGTCTCACGATCGCTCCCTCTTAGGATTCCTTTTTTTCGTCTAGGTCGGTCGGCGAAGTGCTGCCATTCTGGCTGAATGTCACAGCTTCGATGACTTGCCAGAGACCGCCCGGACACGCCGAGTCCGCGTCGGGCGCCGGAGGCCACTTCTTCTTGGGGGCGTTGAGGGTGTCCGCGTTGACGACGTCAACGAGGGAGCTGTTGCGGTGGGGTTTGGTTAGTATACGTGTGTGTGTACACGCATAGAATCAGGATACGTGGTGCACGTGGAAATTTTGTATGGACAAGGAAGACGTACCCGATCTTGCCCTGGATCAGCAGGCCTTGCTTCTCCATCTCATCGGCAATCTCTGACTGATGGTTGTCCATGAGAGTGGGGTTGGGCACTGCGATGAGATTGGTGTTGAAGTCCAGAGCATCGAGAATGCTTCCGGAGCCTGCGATAAAACTATTAGCACGAAACTCGAAGTGAGAGGGAGTTTTCAGTCTAGGATTAGGCGAGTTCGTGATTTCTAAGACATACCGGCGTGAGTGATGATCAGTCCCATGCTGCGCGAACCAGCCTCGGCCGTGGCGAGCTTCATCTCGGCTCGGATGTCAGGCTTGTACGCAAAGCCGTGGACGTACAGCTTGCCAGGCTGGTAGGGGGGCCGGACGGACTCGAAGTAGTCGAAGTCAGGCCCGCACTGGACCATGAGAACAGTGAAGCCGAGCGACTTGAGCTTGCTGAGGAACGCATCCGAGACGACCTCGTCGACCAGCGACTTGAAACTGGCGCTGGCGCCGACCGTGACGAAGGCGTACTTGGACAATGACATGATGCGAAGATGTTCTTGGGCGCGTGTTTGGATGCTGATTTTTCATGTAATATCTGATATCTCAGATGTGAGATGGGACAGGGCTAAGGTAGACGGCGGATAGGTGCAGGGAATAACTTCTTAGGCACGACGAAAAGCCATGTGGAAAACCGGGATGAAAATTGATTGGCTGTGGGGAAGGTTGCTTGCTATATTGAGAGCTGCTAGCGCCTGTTTATAGCGCACCGTCGTTGCTTACGGTCCCTATAATTGGGTATTTAGGTACCTAAGATAGGTACCTAGGATACCTAGGTAACCTTAAAACCTCGGGTTGAGAAGAATTTCTGTCATTCATAACCTCCCTTCCGCACTATTCCAATCGTGCCTTTCTGCCCGTGAATAAGGATCGATAATAGGCTATGACAGCCCTACTTTCAGCTACCTAGCAGCATCATCTACTAAGGTTCTTATTCTCATTCTGCTGGTAAAAGATGGTAGGATGCATATCATTTCATCATCATAATTGCTCTTTATACTAACGAATGTAAAGGGTCTCTATCAAAACACAAGCATATAACACTAAGCATATAATACCAAGCATATAATATTAAGTATATAACACCAAACATATAAACGCAAGCATATAAACGCAAGCACCCAAATACAAGCATATAAACACAAGTATCTAACTAAACTTTGTAGTCATGTGTATGAATTTGAAGCAAAAAGAGTATCCAAACGCCTTTGTTAATCTGATCCAGACCCCCGAGCCCGGTGGCTGTTTTCCACTCCCGAAATGAAACCCCGGGCTTGCTACTTCAAAAAGGCGCGCCCAGTCGCTCATTTCGCGGTCACCCGCGTTAAACAGCATACCATCATCATATTAAGACCGCCGCTTCGTATGCCCTCCGCCACCGAGCCCGGCGGCAGGTCCTCAGGCCCTGGTACGACAAATCGTTCACTAGCACACGCACCCCGGGCCTAAGCGCCGGGATCAGCGCCTGTAGCATACGCACGGCATGCTTGTCGAACTAGTCATGGAAACATGCGCGAAACAGGTAAACTGCGGTTCTACGCACAGGTTGTTCTTTGAAAAGTCGTGCGTCGTGAAGCGCATGCGACTAACATCAACCGGCTACGCATGTCCGCATCATGAATCGTCGGTGCATCTACGTCTTGTACGACTAGGTTCAGCGAGGTAAAGGCGCGCGCCAGCTCTATCGCTATGTTGCCGTATAAACCGCCTACGTTGATTATTGCAGTGCCTGGTGGGACGGGCGACGACGCGCGGCCGCGGCTCGCAAAAGATCCCGTTGCGTTATGGTATGGCAGACCATCTTACGCACGTGCGTCTCGCCTAACTCGGCTGTAGCGGCTAGGTCGGCAAAGGAGACCTTGCCGTCGACGGGGATGGTACGCTAGCCGAGCCGCATGATGGCTAGCTAGCTCAGGAGATGATTGGAGTGGTGCTCTCGCGGGCTGAGCATAAGGTGTATAGTTCGAGCGTATCTCGTACGGCTTGGCAGGCAGCCACGACATCGAGCTCCATGCCGGGGACTAGCGACTGTAGAGGGGCGTTCACATCGAACGAAAGGGAGGAAAGCAAGTGCTCGGCTAGGTAGTCGTCAACCTTGGCCGTGTTGGCGGCTATCCGTGCAGACAGCGCTGCAATGCAGGATGGTCTAGACATCTTGATGAAAATCCTTCAGTAAGGTAGGTAGGTGGCAATAGTAAATCAGAAAACACCTATGCGATGATTCCCTTAAACTATGTTGCCGGAGCTGAGAACTTGAGAAGAGAGGTATTATAGTAAGCATGTCGATGCTGGCGGGGGCAGGACATTTCCCCTTTTTTTGTGGAGAGCATCAACCCACTCTGCCCTTTCCTCTTTCTTGTTTCTTGTCGGGCAGTTCAGAGTATATATCAGTTCGCATAAGAGCGATCAGGGATACTCAGGATAGACCTCGAATCTCTTCATATGTAAGTACTTAATGAATTTCATAACTAATCGTATTCCTATGGACCTAGCAGCAAGTCCGGAACCCCTTTTAACACAACAAACCCAAGAAATATCGCTCTCGTGCGATACGGACACGTGATACTCGACTTAATCTATAGAACAACAAGATAATCTACCTAACCTATAGTACCATAATGATGAACACCAGTCCGGCGTCTCTTCTCTAGCACGATCTCCGCAATCACGATCGGACGGATCTTAACCATCCTACAACTCGTGATCAGTCCACCAACGGGTTCCGTGGCGCTTTCGGTTTCAGCGGCCGTGGTGCCCGGCGCAAAAATTCCGGATCCGAGAAGCCTATAGCCTCAAGTCACATCTTAAACCCAGTAGCCCTGCTGATGGGCTCCAAAGGTCTCATGATAGGGAAAGCTCTCTACTTTAACATCTTTACTGCTGTAAATTGTTTGTCTTATTAACGTCGTGAGCGTGTTATGTAAGCGTAGCTGAGGGAGCAAGGTTCAGTGCGAATCAGTCGGTTAAGAACCTTAGGAACGGGGCTGTCAGGGTCTCGTCGTAGGCGGACAGCATTGAACCTTTGCTGCCCCGTTCAAGTGGGCGAGAACTTGAGACGGTATGTATTCGGGCTCTGGGGGTGTTCCTCCACAATTTCGTAGGAATTTGGAGTCATCGGGAAGCTCAACTTGTCACTGGGTCGATCGGTACGATTTCCCGTCTTGTAGAGTGTGAAAACTCGATCATGAACAGTGAAGTATGTAAGGAGTAGTAAGTAGTGCTCGCATGTTTACTTGCTGTCCGGTATTAATTCGTGTTTGAAAATCCACCAATTTCTCCCACCATTCGTACCAGGCACTTTTCTTATTGGGTAGTTGACCCTTACGTTGGGTCTACAGAGTAATCGTTGACGATGAAGCAAAGAAGGCAATGCCCGTCGTCTCCGCCTCCATGTGGTCCTCAGAAGTAGCCTTTGGAGAAGCCAGAGCCGGGAGAAATGATGAATTTCTCAAAGCCGGGCTCGTAGCGGTTATAATACGTTGTGTCTCGAATGTATTCGTCGGGTTGTCGGTGGTGGAGTTTCTGAAGAAGTAGAAATCGCCATTTTGGTTATTGGCACATTGAACGTCTTTCAATGGAAGGGCCTTTCTTCTCTGCCTTGTCGGCCTTGTCGGCCTTTGCAATGGGTTTCTCAGTTAGCTTCTCAGTTGGCTTCTCAGCTGGTTTCTCGGTGGCATCAAGGGGTCGATGTCGTTTCCCCCCAACTGGAATGGGTTTAATGTAGCAATTATTTGGATCTTGCTGCGTAAACTAGACAGACCTGCTCGGATGGATGCGTTGCCGTAGTACATTAATGGAAGTAACTCGTATCTCTATTAGGTAGAACGACCATAGGGGTTAGATATTGGAGCCGCGGATGAAGGGGAAGTCGCCATGGGCACCATTCACGAACTGAAGTCTAAGATAGCCTGTGAGTTAATAGAAATTAGCAATCGAAACTTTAGGTAGGTAGTAATTGGGGTCAAAGGCCTACCCCTTTATTACAGCGCTTAATGTCCTAAACGCTGACATGATATTGTGCATGTGAAAACCGTACAGCTTAACGAATGCTGTGTTTTCCTTCCGTGTCTGTAAATCGTCCTGGAAGGGGTCCTTGTTTTCCATCTCAACTCGCTTCGCGGCAGCCTCCCGAAAGGGTGCGGGCGCGGGCTGAGCGGGGGAAGGATTGGCGGGTTCGTCGGCAAAAGAAGGATAGGCAGATCCGGCCACGTCCCAGCCACGGTGCGACTGCCCTTTACGCATACTGAATCCCGGCAGATCTCTGTCTTACCCAGAGCCGAGGTGCTACAGTAGCTCGTTGGGCTGGTCACCAGGGTCAGGGGCAGAAGATGAAGAATTGGAAGGTAGAGAAGGGGCGGAAGGGAGGAAAGAAGGGGTGGTGAATGAGTTGCTATCGTTGCTGTTGCCGTTGCCCCGTTGCCATTGTCCCGTTGCCATTGTTGGCAGCGACGGTGTTAGTGGTAGGGGTGGTGTCGGGACCAGTGGAGGCGGAGGATTAGGAGGCTTGCTGGGCTTGCTCTTGCTGCTCTCGCTCTCGGCGAGAGTCGAGCCCGGTGGTGTCGTGTCCGCTTTGAGACATAGAGTGATGTATTTGTGAGTAGTGGTGATGGTGATGGTTCAAACCTTGGAAAACAATGATCGGTCGGGGAGGTTGGTCCTCTTCGGTGATGCTCTCCTTTTTGAATCTGGAATAGAGTTTTTTAATCTCTTCTTCCTCCTCCTTCTCAACCTCCTCAACGTAACATAATCAAGGAAAAGCCTCATCAAGACTGTAAATAAGATGTAGAGAATATATATAGCTCATATGCTCACTCGAGCCAGGGTTTATAGTTTTGGTAATGCACTGATGGTAGCTAGACTGGGAAGAGGGACTATATTCAGAGCACCGTGTTGCGACGATGTTACCATTTTCCACCCCCGAAGACCAAGCAGGTGTTAGTAGATTCCTGTGACGGATAGGTCATGACACTGTTTGTCACGTAGAAACGTCGCCGAGTCGAAAAACGATGTTTTGGGTAGGTGTCTAGGATGAGATTATATTCGTCTTCAAAGGCACGCCTTTCTGCCCCTGAGGCATAGCGAGGTAAAGTTCTGAGAATTGAGTTGGTCTTGATGTAGCAGTCACCACCCACAAAGTCAACATTTATGATGACTAGGTCGTGGACGTACTCAAGGTCGTCTCGGATGCTGGCTTGTAAAGAAGCTCATCGCCGTAGTAGAGCTTGTGTGCCTATTTTCGTTCTCAACCCAGTGTGTCACAATTCTTGACGCATCTTCAACGAAGTATTCCACATCGATGTGATTATAGTGTAAACCAGCAACAGCATATCCCGCTAGATTGCATAGGGGAAAATGCTTGTTCTCTCGAGTAACCCGGTGTCGATAGTCAATATGCTCTTTCGTAACTGAATCTAGGAGGTCAAACCCGAATCCTCCTCAGACTCGTCGTCTTCAAGCTTAACCTCCTGGTTAGTGCTCTGAACTGCTCGCCTGTGACTTCTTGTCGCTTGGGAGTGACCTTGATTGCGTCATTGAGCTGATCCTCGATCTCATTGAAGCCAGCATCTTCATCCAGATCTCTAATGTCGTTTCTAATATTCTTAGATCTGTGCTTAGACTTAGAAGCTCTCTCCCGAGCTGCTTCTATGTCCTGATCTGTAAAAGTTGCGCCGCCTAACAGGCTCTCCAGCATTTCTCGCTTCTCTGGCGCGACGAGTGGAAAGTCGGTCTGAGGGTACGGTAGCATGCCGAGAGGCTTTTCTCCAAGCCTTAGGCCGTTGATAAGGTGAATGAAAGGAAAAGCAATCAGCCTTGCGCCGATCAATGTGTTATTGCTCGACTTAAGGCAACATGGAAGACCAGAGACGAGCGCAACCAGGATGTCAAGATACTTGTAGCGTTGATAGTATTTGTTTCGACATCTGAACTGTCGCAAACCACGCACCGCCTTTTCGGTAAATCCCGCCTCAGGTAGGATAAATTTCTTCGTGGATAACTTGCCGTGATCTTTGTACGGCTATTCAGGGGCAATGCTAATGCTTTGGTCCAGAAATGATGGCTTGCGATATAGTACTATGGCTCGCCGTTCCCCTTAAGATCGTTTGGGTCGTACTGCTGAAGCAACGTTGGTTCAAATCCCTCAATTAAATTTACCGATTGGGATAGTAGACTCACGATGTGATCCCAGCGTTTGTATGGACCCTGGATGCATCTGCCTCTCTCATACGATCGGCTCCCTCCTCGTAGTTCATAGTTCGACCGCTCGTGTCGCGGTGTCCGGGAGGGATGACGGCAGTGCCTTGGAGTAGAACGTAGTACTCAGAGAAATCGATACATTTTCGCGTGTGGATAGGGTCTCCAGATGATTGAAAATACGCTCCTAGAAGGGATGAAAGAGGAACTGGATCGATGGTAGCAAGGTAAGACGAAGACATTGAAAGGCCATTTTGGGAGGGAAACGAAAATAACAAGAGAAAAATCACCAAAATTTCGCAATGTTAGAACGCTATGTTCTTTTGAACAGAAAAGTGAGTTTTATGTGGATAGAGATTAGGCCACCCTGAGCCTATGAACGGTGTCGGTAAGATTGAGTTCAGATATCAGTAAGGCAGTCCTTTCTCCTTTTATATTGAAGGAATTCGTCTTCGTCATTTTTGCGGTAGTTTTTCTAGCCCGTGACCTGGGAAGAATAGCAGGACAAACCAACGAAAAAGGTTAACAGGGGCAGTCTTATGTCCTAATTGTAGGACCTCGGACACGTTGTCATACTAATTTAGGTTGGTTAGTGTTTGCAATAGCCTAGGCAGGGTGTAACAGACCTAATAACAATTGATTGTTCAAAAGTATTGGGCTATTCGGGTGTGTCTAGTTGTTTGGCATTGTTTAAGCGTTTAGTGTCCTGTGACTGTTCAGGTCCTTCGATCTTCGTTGAGGTGTTCCATCTTCTTGATGCAAGACTTCACGTTGGGTTTAGGCTGCGACGTTTCACGTATTATAGGTTGTGTGTAGATACTAAGCAAACCTTGGCTTGTGACTGGACTGACTGGTTTGCCGGGGGACGAAGAACGTAAGGTAGTGACTGGTGTACTATACAACTGAATCACAACATAGCGGGACCAGGGTATGGTGGCTCGAAGACTACACTATCTCCTTCCATGTCTCGTACACCTGTCCAACTTCTTGGGCCACGCCCTCTGTCTCGCGTGCCTTCAGCCCCTGACCACACTGGTCGGCGATCTGAGTCTCAGCTGCAACCTTGGTCCTATTGAATTCGGAAACACTTAGCTAACAAGCCCATACTTTTAAGTCCATGTTTTTGCATGTTAATAGAGAAGGTAGATGTCTTCATGTGATAGAAGACTACGAGTGTCGGCTAGAGATTGTACCTCGTCATCTGGTAGCACCTGCTGGCCCAAGAAGGTATTCTCGCGTAGTCATTGAACCGTACTAGGATGCGACGACCAATGTTGTCGGCGAATAAATGGGGTACCAGTAACATGAAGAAAGTACCCGCGGAGAGAGTGGACACGATGGCAAACGATTGAGAAGGAGGGAGTGATGTCCTCTGTTATAGTCGATGTGGGAAGGGATAGTTCTGAATAACGTGTTAGATTATAAAGCAACCTTTTTGGTCAAGTAACTTACCGATAGTAGGCGATCATTCGTGACCATCAGTTCATGGCCATTAAGGACAACAATCGCATTCGGGCCGCGTAGAAGAGCATATCGAATTTTTCGGAAGTAGGGTGAGCATCTCAATGGTAGCTCCGTCCGTATGGGCGTCTGCCACAAAGGGAGTAGACGTCTCTTCATAGTAAGCAATGCCTAACGTGTGTAGATTTATTCCAGGCGCCTAACCGATAATCTCGAAGCGTTTAAGAGAGTCCGAGTCTGGTACGTTCGCATCTCTGTAGTCGTAGGCGTATGCCTCGGCACTCCTTCCTCCTCCTCGCAATTCCGATTGATTTCAAAGAAGTAATTTGAGCACGGAACATTCGCACCACATCTCCCTCGCCCACTCCTTGATGTGGCTCAGGTCTTGCGGCGGGAGCTGGGAGAGGGACTCTCTGTCCTCACTGACTCGACTGATTAGCTGGTCCTTGGAGAAAAATAACTATTTAAAAAGAAATTAATACCTTCCATTGCACTAGTTCTTGCATATATTGGAGATCAAGTCCAGAGGAAATGCCTCGTTATTCTAGATAAATCTTTGATAGAAAAGAGAGATAATAGAGGAAAGAAGGAGACAGAGAGGAAACGAAAAAAAAAGGGATAGGAGTTAGTGTTGTAAAGGTATTGCAGATAGAATATGAATACAAGTTGAAGCCAGTAGACAAGTGCTTACTTGATGATGAAGATCGAATGGTGGTATGATCAACCGTGTAAAGTTCTTGGAATGAAATCGACTATCGTAAAAAGTTCTTCTGCAGCCACATTTCTCAAAGTGGAGAGAATAAAGCTTTGATATGTGATCAGGTATTAGAAAAGAAGTGATTATCAAATTCAATAAGTGATATAGAATCAGCTAGAAAGTCATGTAAGGGGTAGGTAACATGAGCTGTAATGTATTCTGGTGATTTGGGGGGATTGGGATTGGTAAATACCACATATGTATGACGTTTGAGAGGTAGGATCTCAAGATTGTGGGTTGTTGGGTTTTTTCCTAGGTATATATATATTTCAAATGTTGTCTATGCTTCCAGAAAGCTTTGGAAATCAGCAATTATGTTGCTAAGCTAACCACTTCCATTAAAAAAAATGCGAGTCACTCTACCACTTACGTCAAGTTTGTGGACTTCCTCCAACTATTAATATGTCGTCGGTTGGAATTGCTTGACATTAGGTACCTACCTAGGTATGCAATTATGTAGATCTTGGTTGGCAACAAAGACAAAACTATAATAATCTTGATCACACTACCTAGACACCTTGAGGTAAGGTAGTCACTGATTCGCCTTCGCATGATGGTACATGCTGACATAGCCCCAAGGGGGATCCTATCCACTATTTGGATATTAGTTTACCATATGAAGATATGAAAATAGGTTATAAAAGGTTGGGCTTTGCATTCAGACCTATCTCAGTCACGGTCCTTTTCAGCGTTCTTACTACGACAGGCTTGTGATAACGACAGAAATACCTAATTATGAACATCTGTATTCCGTGAAGGCGTGAATATCTTAATATTTTTTGAACGTACTCTCCACCTGCTGCCTCTTGCTTAGCCATCTTGGTGACAAGAGCTTCTTCGGAGTTAAGTTTGCCATAAAGAAATGTAGAAAATATTGAACTGAAAAGAGTGAAGATTCGGTTGTTATTGTTACGGAAGCAAGGAAAGAAAAGTAGGGAGGCCAGGTACTGAAAACGAGAAAGAAATAATAGAAGATTGAGGGATAGCGTAGGTGAACGTATGGTAATCAGACATATTTTAGATCATTTCTGTCTCTCTAGTTTTCTTCCTCAAGTATTATGTCTCTTCATCACTTATACCCAAGAGTTTCACGAGACTTGGAGGAGACTGTCCTTCGTTCATCACTCACTAACTTCATGCCTCAAAATGAGTTGAGTGGGTTAGTGTGACAAGGGTTGATATAAGAGTTTGGAATTATGTAGAGATTCAGTTCAACTAATAATTCTCCGAGTCTTAATGTCCTTGAAACCTTTCTCTCTTGCGAGGGGAAATCGTTGGCCTATTTATGCCCATCTAATAGATACAGGATTAGGCCGCGATCTCGATATTAGGCATCGTGGCTTTCTACAGACCTTCGTATTTCTTCGATTCAGTAAACACCTGCATGACCTCCCTATCGTGAAGTCCGAAAGTCCGTAATAACCTCTTGGCACATATAGCTGTGTGACATTTACATGTTTATGGAACAATTATGAAAATACCTACATACCCTGATTCCTGTGATTGTTCCTGGAGACATTTTATTAGGCCATCCCGTGATGCAATACCAGTTGGAGGAGTAGGTGGGCCAGGAGGAGCTAAGAAAGCGAGAATGATTATAGTTAGACTTACTGGTATGTAGTAAGCAACTATGAATGCTTGATTGCCTGAGGAGACATTACAATCGAATTATGTTAGAATATTGTAGGTGGCTTCCTCTTTCCACGTCATTCTATACGTAATTTTGGTCGTCTTATTTATATTCTTTGTCGTCTTATTCACGTTTCCCCTTCACTATTCGAGCCATATGTAAGTCTTGTTACGTTATGTTTTATGTCTACGTAGCTTTTAATAGAATGAGAAACACACAAGCTACTATAACTTCAAACTACTTTATTGGCTCCTTCGCTTGCTAGTACAAACGCAAACTGAAAACTTTTATATTATCCAATTGCAACTGCACATATCTGTCTCCCTTCCTACGGTTCTGCATTTCGTATAAGAAGTTAGGGGTAAGGACAGGAGTTAGGGGTCCTATGGCATCAGCCACACGGGGCTGGTGCTTCCATTTCAGTGGACCCCTGTATGTGCATAGTACCTACAGCTGGCCAATCAAACCCGAATTCGGGCTAACTGGATACCCGCTAAATTTTCTATTCCAGTTGATTGAACATCGGGTTACCAATTTTTGACTTGCGCGACCTGATAGATGTCGAAACAATAGCCATTGATCGCCATGGCCTCTGGAGTACGGTCAATGCGATTGTGCCTTCAGGCTTTCCGACATGCACATGCACATACCCCAGCTCCTCGGAAAGTTGGTGGCCGAATATACGCTGCGAGACGGGCCTTCTCTTCGACGCCCATGCAACGGCGTCCCGCAGCTAAGAAAGACGAAGCGGACGATTTTGAGGAAGATGATGGCGATGTAGATCCGGCGGAAATGGAAAGATCCCTCCACGCTGCGCTTAAAAATTCGGATATCGACTTAGAGGCTTCTACACGACTCCAGGAGCAGATTTTAGGAGGCGCCAATGCTGTCGTATCGCAAGCGACGCGAGCACCCAAGATTTCTATCAGCAGATCTTTCTGGCACGAAGACGAAGACGACTCCGACATGATAACCGACGAACGTGACGAGGATGAGTTTGACGAGGATGATATCATGAGCATGGCACATGGAAAGCTGGAGGAATTCCGCGAGTATAGAGAATACGCTCGTATTGCGGCTTGGGAGATGCCTTTGCTGTCTAGTGAGTAAACTACGTTTGTTTGGTTGTTCAAGAATGGCCAATTGACCGCGAAACTAGAGCTGGCCAGATCCTTCGAACCACCCACCGCTCAAGAACCGTTACGGTTCCGGTACACGAGTTATATGGGAGAGTTCCACCCCGCCGAGAAAAAGGTGGTGGTGGAATTTTCGCCGAGGGATATGCAGCTGACCGAAGCGCAACAACTAAAGATGAAGAAGTTGCTAGGCCCCCGCTACAATCCAGAAACCGACGTAGCAAAAATAAGTTGCGAACAGTTCGAGCACCAGGCACAGAACAAGCGATATCTTGCTGACTTGGTAGAAAAATTGGTCACACAAGCCAAGGTATACCTCAATCACGTTGCAGTAATCTCGACTAGGAACTGCGTTTCGCTAACTACCTATGTTCTCAAGGATCCGTCCGACATGTTCGACGACATCCCACTCGATACAAGACACCACCCAATCAGAGTCAAACCCAAATTTCCGAGGGAATGGCGGATGACCGAGGAGAGACGAAAGTTCATCGAAGACACAAGACAAAGGTCTCTATTACTCGACCAAGCCAAGGAGGAATCTGGCAACTTAATCAGCGGCAAGGAGACCATCGAACAATTCTTTGCCGCGCCCGTTCACCAAGTCAAGGTTCCCGAATATGCCAAGGCACGATTAAATAAGCCGCCGACGAGGGGTAGGTTGCAGCCATCAGTTAGGCGGATGTAGTGTATATATTACGGGCACGTAGAGAGTAGAAAGCGACTCCTCCTAGTGAATCGCCGCATAAATGTAAAACACACATTAACAACTACACGATTTTTGTAGGCGATCGTGATTATATCAAAGGTGAAACATCGCTTAACGACACTCCATGAATCTAACTTCTAATGGAGACTGTGGAGAGTCCCTTGCATAGGTGATATACAAGTACCTATACTTTGGAATTGCTCGCCGAAGGTATATCAGGAAATGGTCTATTCAATATGATATACCTTGGTGTCACCATAGAGTCGACTATAACTAGAATGTCTTTTGAGGAGGCAGCCTACCGAGAGAACGGCATGTGGCGTTAAAAGATACCCATGTAGCCATGTTATAATACTGCAATCTCAATACTATTGCCACGTAGGCTTTCGAAAATCGAGAGATTTCAGCACCATGTGAGGATCGCATTTCTTCTATAAGTTAACCCTGCAGTCACAGCCACAATGGCCATTCGCAGATCCCGATTGCTTGACTGTTTACCGAAAGAGCATCACAACCATTACAGCTGGTTGGCATCTCCACAAAACGCATGAGAGAGGTTGCCAAGGCGGTATTCGGCAACGATGGAGCAATAAGGATTGTGAATCCGGTGCGGAAGTTCGGCTACGTGAAGGATTTCTTTACATATAGTAGGGAGTTTCAAGTGACTTCGTCAGCAAAAAACCTGGAGAGTAGTATCACATGCACTAGATAGTGTATCGATGAGAGGTTGGCCCAGAGTCGATATTGGCTAGGGATTTGACTCTGGTATCTTCTGATTGGTCCGTAGTTGTGGTATATAGAGGCTGACGGGTATCCCGGGTTCAGCAGTTCCATGACGGCTATGTCGAAGTGCCTGTTAATAGTCGTCAGCTATTTTGGCTTCATCTGGTCTGGTCATGCGCCACAATCGTTGCGGAATCGTCGCCTCTCTTCTGGCGAGGATCTTTGTCGACAAAGATTCCACGCGTTCGCGGAACTTGGCATGTTGGTTAATCTTATTCGAGATTAGTGGCAAGAATTTTAAGAAAACGGATAACAAGCCACAACCATTGTGGAGACATTTGAGCTGCCCTGCCGAGTTGCGCCACAAGAACTGACGTCAGTAGATTGTCGTCCCAGACCATTTCCTTTTTACATACGCTCGTGACTGGCGGGAAGATCACGAGCGATGAGGTACATACGCTAGCACTGGGGTACAGAATGCGCATTTACTATTGTATCACAGGCGTTTCATAGGCTACCATACAGGAAACCTAGGATTCGTCATGAAGAGGCAAGAATGAGCTTCGGTAGGTAGATATCTAGAATTCAATCCTGATGTGGCTTGTAAAGTTACATTCGAAGAAGCAGGGAAGTAAAGTTGAAGTGGCAGTATGTGGTAGGAGGGCAGGGAAGGCACCTAGTGTTGTGCAATGCCTTCCTACGTTTGTCAGGCCTAGAATGTATGACGCAGCCATTCAAATCGAATTGGGTCCTTGTTTCGTTGCTAATGCATCATACCCTTAGCCCAGGGGACCCGCAGCCAGGGAATTCAAGGAACGGACGGCAACGCTTGTATGTATGTACACAAAGGCAAACCAACTAATCTGGTAGGTACTTTGAAGACCTTGTTAAGGTGACTCGATGCCATTTTCCCCGATTCCTTTGGATACGAGACTTTTGCGCATATTACTTATTTAAACTGTACCCCCCTTCCTCAGTTGTCTCCAACCATTGATTCTTAGACCTGTTCTATTACACCACTTCTAAACTCAACACAATCCCAAGTTACGAAGCACATAATACCCATTAACATCCCACTACAAAAACATCTACCCATAATCGAAACTTCAGAACTAATCCACAATGCCGTTCACCGCAAGGTAAGGAATATCCCAACAATTGTGTCGCAAAGAACTGCTACTAACGAGGCTTACCTTTGTTTTAGCGACATCTGCAAGATCATCCTCGCCGTCCTCCTACCGCCTCTAGGTGTCTTCCTGGAGCGTGGATGCGGTGCTGACTTCTGCATCAACGTCCTACTCACCATTCTGGGTTACATCCCGGGTATCATCCACGCGCTGTATGTTTTTGATCCGTCCTACACACTTGTCCGTTCCAGACCACGATGAACTAACAAGGCTCCTGCAGGTACATCATTTTGAAATATTAAGTGGCGCTCGAGTAATCCCACGATGTCCTCTTCCGTGTCTTTCGTCATGCAGCGACAGCATAGCAAGATTCATCTACAGACAACGTGGAAAGGTTGGACCAATCGCATAATGGCATAAGGGTTCGTGGTGCCTGGAGGCGCCTTCGTGGATCCAATCACGACCTGTTCACTTCGAAGCTAAGGTGGGGTGGAATATTTTTCGAGCAGCGGATGGGTCAGACCGACGTCATCCCAACCTCCTGCTTATGTTCCAGCCCACTTTTTAATTCCAACAACGCGATGTTTTTTTCTGCTTCTTTCGAATAATACACCGGCAATCGCAATAACGTTCCGGACGGGTTTGGAGGTGGCATGAGGATCCCGGATCAGTTGAGCATGGATTGCTAGGTTTTTAATGAGGGCTCTAGACTTGCTAGTGGCATTAATGATTACGAAACTCGATACCCCTTACATGAAATGACTTGGTATTCACTGCTTCGGCGACTTTACGTGAGCGACATGAAATCTCTGTAGATTAAGATCGTTTCAGGTGTGGGTGGAACGATGTGAACACAAGCATTGAGTCTAGTAGCAATACTAGTGTTGATCACTATAAAATATTCTAATGACGATCAAGGAACTACATAACTCTACGCATCAAAACACATATCTGCATATTCACTTAGCTGATGTGACCTTGGAGACCACAAGGACCGCATAGTCAGACTACTTTAGCTAATCTATTGATTACGCTCGACCTATCTTGAATGATAAAACCTGAGCGCTAGTGTGAGCATTATTCTCCGCCATACTGGAAGTGGATAGATTGGGTAGGTACTTACGTCGTTTTTGCCTACCGAAACCACTGCGTCTTCCGAGACACGTACGCCTCCAACACCTTCTACGAAAGCAATCGGCGCGTCGCCCATTACCTTCCTCGCGACATCGCCGACAGTTGAATTTTTCTTCACAAGAACACAATCTCTGAAGGCGTGCTTCGTGTCCGATCCAGAGCTGAAGCTCGATATGTTTCGCACGGGGAAGACCGGGACAAGCCCTAATATTTCGGCCGCTTTCGAGAGGACTTGGACGACGCCGGTAGACCCGTATCGGAAGAGGATCATATCTCTATACTCCTCGATGGTGTTCTTGTTCTTCTCATCCAACTCCTTTAGTCCTCCACCGTCGGGATCGCCATCTGCGATTAGGTCCTCGCGCGTATCCACGAATTCCGTCCCTTCTGTATATCTTATATAGCCTTGTTTGGCCATTTTCCGTAGAAACAGCTCGGCCTTCGCCGAACAAGCCACCACCATGTTAGGATCCTGCATTTTCGTGATCTTCATGAGATTTGTATAAGCGTCGGCGTCGTCGATCTTATTCAGTGCGATCACTGTCGGGAACTTCTCGTCGGTGAATGCGCTAACTACGCGGTCCACCGTCTCCTCGCTCCAATGCTCCAGAGGCTCTTTTAGGCCCATGCGGTCTAACGTTCGGGCCACCACAGATGCCGTGCTTCCGTAGCCTGAGAATTGCCCTTGTAAGGTCTCAACAGCTGTAGCTTTAACGGCAACGTGCCGCCGCTTTATAGAACCCCATTTCTCCCATAGATTTCCCTTGATCCAAGCAACGATCTCGCCGCGTAGCCAGGCTATGTCTTGGGAGGGGTCGTAGCCTCGCGTATTCTCACCCTCGGCATTCGTCCTCCCACTAGCATCGACGACGTGGATCAATGCATCTGCGTGTCGGAGGTCGTCCAAGAACTTATTACCCAGACCCTTGCCCATGTGTGCGCCGGGGACAAGTCCAGCGACGTCGAGAAGCTCGATAGGCACAGAGCGCCGGCCTTCGACACATGATCCGTAGTTGGGCTTGCATTTGTCTTGTACGCCGAAGCGCTCGCAAGCGCAGGCTATTTGGAGATAACCAATGGCTCGCTGAGGGTCAATGGTGGTGAACCTAAGCAATGCGCCATATTAGCCAAGAAGCTAACCAACGGACTGTACCGTCTCTTTCTTTCAGTCTTTCTCCTTGGTTTTCTAGGCTGGGCTGCTGTGTAGAAAGTACAGGGGGTAGGCGTACGGATAGTTTCCTATGTCGCATTTGATATCAGCGGCGCAGTTCGGGTCGATGCCCTGTACAGGTATGTATCTGTACAGGCATGTATGTTGGCTAGGTTCGACCCACCAACTTTGGACGTCGCATCGGTTAAGCTGTTCAGCGTGGTGCTCTTGCCGGCAGAGGGCTTGCCTACGAGGCCGACCAAGGGATCTCGCGGCATCTCGTCTCTGCTAAGACAAACTTGACAAAAAGAGAATTACTTGGACTCGGGTACGCAGTTGGGAGTTGCGGTTGCGACAACTATTGAAGTATTAAAGTATTGAGGTTTTAAGGTGGGGGATTTGCGCCCGTTTGCCCGAAGTCGTTCAGAAAATTTAGATAAGGTTTCGGCGGCTGACCCGCTGCAACGGCACCGTGGATTTCAATTGTTAGCCGCTTCTTAATGGGGACTTAGGCGAGTCACACCACTATTTTGGTACCTACCTAGATATTGCATCATCACCATTCTGTATCAACAATTCCGGATTTCACCGCAAAAGGGTCACGTTACCTCTACTATTGAAATATCACATCGATAAACTCTCAGCACACAGGATGCGGCGAGGCCACTTTTCGCCAAACGATCTACCAGCTTGGTGTGTCCTGAACGATGTTACTTTCATTGACGTTAAAGTTGCCGATATTAGCGGCCGAGGCTATGGCCTGGTAGCGGAGAGAGACTTGGTGAATGAGGACGACAATGTCGAGCTTCCAACTCTCCTGACTGTTCCAAGAGACCTCATCCTTTCTGCTGAAGGAGTCGAAGAATATGCTAAGGAAAATAAGAATTTTCGTCAGCTGCTAGACACGGCAGGACACCAAGTCAGTACAGGCTTGGTATGCAAATACGGCGCATCTCATGCTAAGGATACCCACAGTCAAACAGAGGCGATATCTTGTTATTCCTCTTAGTACAGCTGGTACTATCTTCGCCTGACTATGAAGGTGGCCAGGGACCGTTGACGCCGTGGACTCAATATTTCAGTCTGTTGCCAGCAGAGGTGCCGACGCCTACGATGTGGAGCGAACCAGAGCTTTCCCTATTAAAAGGCACTTCGCTCGAGGTGAGTCATTTTGCAGAGCTTGGGAACCAGCCAAGCATCTTTGAAAAGCATGCATTAATACATCAAGATAGTCAGCAGTCTCTGCCAAACTGACTACGTTGACGAAAGAGTTCGACGATCTTCGTGCAAAAGCAGCCCAACTCCCATATTGGGACGAACTTCTCTCAACCGACGAGACAATCACTGTTCGAGACTGGGTTCTCCTTGACGCCCTATATAGGTCTCGTTCATTAGGGTTGCCAAGGTCCGGAGAGTCGATGGTACCTTGTCTTGATCTAGTCAATCATTCCAGCCAAGCCACTGCCTATTTTGAAGAAAATGAAAAAGGCGAGGTAGTCCTCTACCTTCGTAAGGGTTGTGCAGTGACCCGCGGTGAAGAAATAACTATAGATTATGGACAAGATAAGTCGCCAGCGGAAATGCTATTTAGCTACGGCTTTATCGATCAAAGCTCGACTACTAGTCTTGTCTTACCCCTATTGCCCCTTGACGATGACCCGCTTGCAACAGCAAAGCTTCACGCTTTTGGCACGCCACCAAAGTTAGAGTTGGCGAAAGATGAGAATGACATTCCACACTGGACTGCCCCTTTCGTATATCTAATGTGTTTGAATGAAGAAGGTGAGGATGCTTTAATATCTACCCCTCACCCCTCAATCTACACCCATCCTAGGGGGTTACCCATATGATATGCCTCAAGCTGCCCTCTTTTCTACTGGACGCTGTTCGAACACTAATATTAATATTTGTAGATGGGCTACAGTTTAGAGTTCTCCAAGAAACAGACGGGTCTCGTCATTTGAAGATGTTCTGGCAGGACGTTGATATCACCCAGGTGCCAAATACGATTCAAGAACTTCTCCACGATCATGAATTACACCGAATATTTGAACTGCGGGCCATAACAGTTGTCCTAAACATCATTCAACAGCAACTTGAAGATCTTACCAACATTCAAGGTAGAACGCAAGGGCTAGGGAGGCAAGAGACACGGCAAGCTGCCTACCGCTTACGGTCGCTTGAGGCGGCTATCCTCGACGACAGTCTTCATGTTTTGAATGAACAGGTAAGACCACCTGCGGGGTTTCTTAGGGAGCTAAGGCAGCATATATTTCACTGTTATCGACATAAGCTGAATCCAAGCATCATTATTATTTGCTAACGCTTAGCCTTCATAGACAACTCGGCTACTTCAGGATGAAGTAGTGGTAAGGTATCTAGAATCAATGGAACCTGAACCGCACAACACTACCGCCGAAGCCGCTGCCGACGACGAAGAGGACTTTAGCTAACCCATTTCTCTACACACATTGTCCCCGTCTCAGCCGCCCTCGCAGTCTATAGTATCTAGTCAGCAAATCGCTCACACGTGAGATGTGGCCCACATTCTAGCAGCACGTTTAAAGTAATTGCAGGATTAGATTGAGATACGGCTTGATTCTGCATACATCTTAAGCACCTTGTGGGAATGTGGTATGACGTCATAAGGTTAGCACTTTCAACGACTTGATTACTTCGCAGTGGTATTCAAAACGAGCTCGTTGGCCGGATTATTCAGTGTTATATTGATGAGTCGTTAGACATTACGAGAAGTCATAAGTTGAACTTCAATACCGTTCATGAATCGTAGGACGATAAGAAAGCAATCTATAAAGATGCGACTAGCGGTCCTAGAGGGCCCTTTGGGCATATAATTCGGACCGAGAACCCTGACCCAATCCCAGATCGCACATGTTCGGCACTGTTTATATACTGGAAGTTGTTCAACCCACGTATGGGCTCGTTCCTTACATGACATGGCCCAGCAGCCTGTACCATGATCTCCCTCGCCGATTTATCCACGATGCGGGCGCTTTTAACCGGTGGTGACTCTACCAAAGCCGCACACGAGTTACCCCCATATGGCATCCCGATCTGGAAACAATTAAGTGCTCCCAGGCAAATGTTTAAAACGGCCCGTATGTTCTGATATTTTCTCGACGAAAATTTACCGCCTGGCCCTGCCACGGCTTTTTGAGTTGGTCATAGGCACGGCGGAGTTGTCTCGATGGTCTCGGGAATGGCATGGTTCGACTTTTCCTAATTATCGTAACAGCAGCAGATCGATAGTGTACAGCATGGGCCGTAGCAGGGTCTTTATCACATTGGTAAATGATCCTTCTGCAAGAAAAGCAAGGTACTCATTTCACAAATCGACTATAGAAGTAGGCTAGCATAGAAAAGGCAGAGCTGGTATCATCAAGGGGCCATAGCTGTCGAGCGATGGAACGATTCGTCAAGCTCGTGCTTCATCTTTACCGATATATTTCCACATAACGAGTTGAGTCCGAGATTACAAGTGATCAGCAACTGAAGACTTTGAAACTGGACACCATTATGCAGGTTTTTGAAGGGCACTTTTTACTGATACTGCGGCGGATGTAGTCCGTAGTGCTCGATGACTAGGATTGTCCTTGGATGTTCCAACAAGTAATATTACCTATTACCTACTTGCAATGAAGGTATTCTTTGTGTTGCACCGAGCATCGCCTTGGTTCTTAGAGGTAGTGCTTCGACACGTTGGGGAACCGGGTTCTTAACATCCAAAACATACCTACATCGAGGCGTTGCACTGCATATACGTACTTAAGATATAAGGAATTGGCTTGGCGGCGGTCAGAACAATTCCGAGAGCTGCAGCGATCAAGCAGGATGGTGTGGTAGAAGTTGGAGATGCATCTCATGTAATATACGTAGGACCTGGTGTGTCGTACCTGGAGACGCGTCTATGTACTTACGGAATATACGGGTTTTCTGGAAGGCTGAAGATCCCCGTCCCAACTCTTGCAAACGGACCGTTAGAGATTCCGCGATACTAGTACCATGTAAGCTTTTTGTCGGATACATGTAACAAGTTCGCCCCTCTGGTTGTTGGTTCTCGAATCGTTTCCCTATCACGCTACTGCAACCATGTCGACGCACTACTAAATCATGTTCGTAGGATAAGAACGGTGGATCACTTCTAGGTATGAAATTAGCTTGGCCTATCTGAGAAATCTGGGGTAATCCCCAGATGGGACAGCTTCGAGACCTTCAAATCACAACAAGCGTGAACCATCTTATCGCAGGAGTCCGTGCTGCTAACTTCAACGGTAGGGAGAGTGGTGCCATAAGGTTCCGATGATGGCTTGCCAAGGTTTGGGTTCGAGGATGACCTTGTCTGTTAGATGGAAAGTTGGTTAGTCTTTAGCGTATATCATATGCAGCCCCCGCCCAATTGATACCTCTCCGCCCAACCGCAAGTCTCCGATTGTGTCTTTCGAAGTTATATGCGTGATGGCCTCTTTCATGCATGGCTAGTGTACCACGCTCGAATAGGTAAAGTAGGTGGAGTATACACTAGCACGATGCACAGCTTATAAGGAGCAAAGTTAGGTACAGTCTGTCACACTTAAAGTATAGTTCGACCTGGGTAAGGTACTCTGTTTAAGACGGAACTTGCCATACCTATGCTTACATGTACCTACCTACCAACGGATACAGAGTCCACATACATAGAACAGCTGCTCAAATCGAATTGCTTACATATACGTAAGTGAATGATAGGAACTATGTCGTACATATAATACTCTGTTTAGACCAGGTTGAGATATACTCTCACCGAGAAGAGCAATCGGAATTCCCTTCCTTTATCTTTTACTCGGGCTTTCCACATCTTTGTATTTTGGTTTATGATTTTGAGTTTTGTATTGTAATGTATTTGGAGATAGCTGATGTAATACTGAACAGTCATTGGATGTGGTGATACTTCATCAACTTGTACACCTCCTACCCTGAAAGAACCCCCCTTGTCCACCCCAGATTCGTTAGCGCACCCCATTAGTATAATACCCCGCTGATCTTAAGAAGGCCATCTGGAGTAGCGGGCATTGGTGCCTCCGTTTCTCGCCATTCCTTCCGCTAACTAATCTTTCTGTCCCCACGCATTCTTCAAATCTCTTGTCTTCTCCATGTTTTTCCCTTTTTCATGACTCTCCCCCCCCATGAAAATACCCAAATCTCCGCACGATTATCTTTCCTACATAGTACCGACGAATGTTTTAGGCCTAGCGAGCTTACGCCCGACCTGATTCCATCGCAACACGTTGTTCTCCTGACGGCGCGCGACTGAGAACCACAAGGAAATGAGCAATTTTCGATACCGCCGCTGAAGTGCTGACAACGCGACCGAAGCTGACTGGAAAGTCCTCTCGCCACCAACGCTTAGGGAATGGGGAACTCCGTGCTAGGTTTAATGCGAATACAGTCAACCAAACGAGTTATTTTTGGATCAAAATAAACCCACCGCCAATATGCCTGGAATTTTGCCTATGAAGGTGATCAAGGTGGGCACCAGTTCGCAGAGCCGCATTGCTCAGGCCTGTGATAGGTATGTGCTCAGGCGAGTAGGAAAACTCGGATACTTTGTGCTGAGAATTTTGTGATAGGTGCCGGAGCAAGAAGATCCGCTGCGATGGCATACGTCCGTGCTGCTCGCAGTGTGCCAATGTCGGTTTCGAATGCCGTACTAGCGACAAGCTCAGCCGGCGTGCATTTCCTCGAGGTTATACCGAGTCGCTCGAGGAAAGAGTGAGACAACTGGAAAACGAGGTGAGGGAACTAAAGGACCTGTTGGACGAGAAGGACGAAAAGATCGACTTGCTGTCGAGAATGCATGACCACCGCCAGCCGTCTGTCGGATCAATCGGAAGCCCGAGATCAGTTGAACTGAAAAGAGATCCTCACTCGCCAGCACCGAAAGAAGACGTTTTTCGCGTGCAGGCCTCTCCTTTACTGCTTGGTGTCGAGAATTCGGACTCGTACTTCATGGGACCCTCGAGCGGACGCTCTTTCATTGGTAAGCATTGGGAATTATACACAAGTCTAATTTTGGTCTAACCAAGCCTTTAGAGTCTTTCAAACGCAAACTCCAAGAAAATGGAAAGCCATGTTCTGACTTCAACCCCGAGGCATTCCTTCACATCCAGGGATGTTTCCCCTTGGTTTCCAAACCGCCCCCTCAGTCGATGAGAGTACCACCACGTTTGTTCTCGGACAGATGCGTAAACATCTATTTCCAGGAATGGGCACCACTCTTCCCTGTCCTTCACAAGCCCACATTTCTTCGTCTGTACGAAGAGTTTGTTGCCGACTCGGAGAAGGTGAAAAATAACCATAAGCTAGCACAGCTTTATCTCGTTTTCAGCATTGCTGCTCTTTCCAGTGACCTACCCGATATGGAACAGATCGCTGCTTGCGAGGCTCAGTGGCAAAAGGCACTCGACGCAATCATAATGGACAATACAATGAACACGCTGCAGTGTCTAGTATTGGCTCTGATGTACTGCACTATCAGAGCTGACTACAAGAGATTACTGCATTACAAAGGTGTTGCTGTTGGCTTGTCTCACAGACTGGGATTGCATCAAAGCCAGAAGCGATTCTCATTCGGTGCTCTCACCATCGAGACACGAAAGAAGGTCTTTTGGACATTATATACCCTCGATTGGTAAGTTGTCGCTTGTCTGATCCATCTCGTCATATCGAGCTAACGACCTCAGTTTCTCTGCGGCTATGCTTGGTCTTCCCAAGTTGTTGAAAGAGGAAGACATCCACGCCGAGTATCCTTCTGATACTGATGATGAATACGTCACCGAGAAGGGTTTCCAGCCTACTTTGCCAGGAGAGTACACTAGGCTATCGAGTGCCTTGGCATTATTCAGAGTGTCTCGCATTCTCGCCAGCGTACTCGAAAAGATCTATCCAGCGGCCACATCTTACGAATTGTCACTGCAACAAATTGCAGCGCTGGATAGAGAGCTCTCAGATTGGTACGACAATTTGCCGACTCACCTCAGGTTGAACTTTGTCCAAGACAAGCCATCGACAGATATCACTGGAAGCAGATCTCCCATCTTAGTATGTCTTCTTGTCGATCTCTCTCCCTGATTATGTTTGGTGCTAACATTAGTAGGCATTGGCATACTATTATGTCCGGGGGCTCATCAATCGTCCAGCCGTGGGTCCAAACTTGGGAGGGAAGGCGGCGCCAAATCTTATTGCCGTCAGTGAATCTAGCAAGCACATCGTGCAGATCGTCCAGCTACTAGAGGAGAGGAGCATGTCTTTCTCATTCTGCCTCAATAAGGCTGATGTTCTCGTCCTATGTGGAACGAGTCTGCTCTACCAGAGCGTGGATCTGAAACAAGAGAGCAAACTCATGAAAGATAGTGAACGACTGGTCAACGTTGTCATCAAATTGCTGCTAAAAATGAAAGCTCCCGGCACTTACGACTTGAAGCGGGTCGCATCGATGCTTATTACCCTTGACGTACCGTCTCATATGCGGACAAGTCCAGATACGGCCATGGCTGCACCGCCATCGAGGACATCGCCGACCTTGAATCTCTCGAGGAAGAAATCGCCTTATAGCGCTGGCCGACCCGTTGGTGCGAGCATGAGCGAGACCGATTTATTAGCCCAACAAGATAAATTACGCCGTATGCATCTACCTAACGGCCAGCCTACCCGGTCGGAACTCCACCGCGCGCAATCTCGCGCGTCACTTGATGCCAACACGGAACAACCAAAGCCCCGGCGTGATCACCGCTTCTCGATATCTCAAATCCAGCAAACCATGATGCGCATGTCGCCGATACATAGGAATAAACAACGAAATCTCGATTATCTCTCACTTAACGACGCATCAGCCGAGAATCAACTTTCGCCGCCGCCGCCGCAAGCTCGAAGCAGCTCGTCGCAACCCATGGCACATGGCCAGCCACAGATGCAATTATATTCTCCAAATCACGTGGCAAATAAGGGCGGCTCAGGTGGAGGTGTCACAATATCTGAGTGGGAGGCACTACTTGGGGCAATGGATGGAGGCCAGATAAATGTTTACGACGCTATATACGGAGGGCCAGGCTTGTCGCTTGGCGAGACACCAACCAGTACTGGTACTAATATGGGTGAATGGTCACCAGACTCGTGGGACCTTTCAAGCTTCAACATCGGCGACTTGACGACGAATCCGGGGCCACCACAGAGCGTGCTGAGCATTAGCGACGACAGCCTCAGCTCCGGGGACGACCTAACATCCAACGATATGTATCTCAGGATGGGAAGCGAGGACTACCAGAGCGGGTTAATGCCCCCACCCCGAACGAGTCACGACGGCAACGTGGTGCTAGACGGCCTCGGATTAAACTTAGGGATTTAAATTCGCCAGATGACCGACCTTCATATTACGAATTTCGAAAGCGATGTTACATTCTTTATATAATTCACGACCTACAATATCCATTTCTTGGTACACGGTGTCGATATAGAGGCGGCTTGTATTTATGGGGCAGGTCGGTTATGAGGTTGCCCGGGCTGTGAAATCTGTATATCGGTGGGTTATCGGCTCCAGGTGTTAAGGTGATCATCACGTTTTCAAATCGGCTTCACATGCCCCTTCTTTTTTTATAGTCGATTTCAGTAGAGACTATGTTCTCTGACGCAATGATCTTGGTGATCTAGCTGTTCGTTCACATACTATATTTACTATGTAGGTAGCTTCCATCCTGGGTATGATTCCTGTAAAAGTTAGTTGGGGGTATATAGAGGGACGGTGGATGTCCCTACCAACATATGTCGATTAGCGGGAGAGAAAAAATAATTAGGTAGTTGAAAATAGGTACTCAAACGTGCCGTTCGTTACCATTTCTGGAGATGCGTATGTGGTATACAGCTTGTAGGATGCCCAATAGCGACGATGACGGCGAGAATGGTGCAAGGCTGGTGTTAGGTAATGTACAATATCGACGAGCTGAATTCGGAATGACGATGGCCTTATTTACCTACCTTACTTACCATGGCGTTGGATGCCCGTGATGTGCCTATCCGCGCACCTCGGTAGTGGGTTACCCACCCGGTACGTACCTGCGGCATATGTGCGTACCAGAGTACCAGAGTACCTCTTCGGTAATTGGGAGTGGGGTGTGGATCCAGAGTTGTGGATTTGTGGATGAGAACACGTGCATGTGGATCCCAAAGGAAGTTCTCTTAATCCCGTTTAACTCCAGCTCGCTTGGCTTGGCTTTGCATTGGAAACTCCGTTCGTGTACCGCAGGCCGGAACCAAACTGCGCTCTTGGCTCGGATTTTGAATCGAAAAGCCTTGTGCCACTTGCGCCCCTTACATACAGACACAACTCCGGCCCTCCGAACGCGCGCAGGTTGCAGTGGCTGCAGTGGTTCGCCGGTGGTTGCACCAGTATTCGTTGGCCATTGTCTGCCTTGAGTACGAAGTACCTAAGAGAAGAAAGAAAAAGAAAGAAAACAACGCGGGAGCATGAGGCTTTACATTTCCGTCCTCGCCATGCCGGTCTGACGTTGCGAAGCTTAGACGTTTTATTTACATTTCCCTCCCTTCGCTCTCTAATTCTGTAGATTTTATAAGCTTCTTTACGTAGCGAATAGACAGGCATGGCTATAAACTCAGAGCCCTCCCTGCACAGCCATCCCGCCCCGTCGGCGGAGGAGCTTCCCCCCTCTGACGAGCAGACGCCGTTACTAAAACCCATGGAGGCCGTGGACAATGGGACACCGGGTAAGTTGTATAATAAATAAGTCGTGTTCCGTAAACGGTGTAGGCGTAGCTCGTAAATCGCTAATACGTTGGGTGGCACGCGTAGCAGGTATTCCGGTGCCCGGCTCCCGCGACGACGATGCCGCCTCTTCTGGACCGAAACGCCTACCGCAGGCCATAGCTCATCGAGGGTACAAAGTGGTTGCCCCCGAAAACTCGATGCTCGCCTTCCGCGCCGCTGCGGAGGTCGGCGCCCACGCTATCGAGACCGATCTACACTTGTCCAAGGACGGCGTCGTGGTGTTGTCTCACGATGGAACGCTCAAACGGTGCTTCGGCGAGGACACCAAAGTCAAGGACCGCGACTGGAAATACCTGAGCACTCTTCGAACGGTGCGCAAGCCCGCGCAGCCTATGCCCCGGCTGCTGGACCTTCTCGAGTACCTCAATCAGCCGGGGTTGGAGCATGTCTGGGTCATGCTAGATATCAAGGTGAATAATACCTGCTCTTATATAGGGCTGGGCACGAGGTTGCTTGGCTCTTGGCGTGGATAGCGACTTGGCGTAAAAAAGCTGTCTGGTTGGCTAACTAGCGAGTCTGTAGCGGGATGATGATCCCACCGAGATTATACGAAGAACGGCGGAAACCATCGCCTCGGTGAAGGGGATCCGGCCGTGGAGCGAGAGAATCCTGCCTTGCTGTTGGACTGTAAGAGTGCCTTCTCATTGTCTTGCTTCATTTCCCGCATTCAGCCATTTCGAGAAATCAGTGCTGAGTTGCCTATTTACTGCAGGCACAATACATTAAGCTGTGCAAGGAATTCCTCCCCGGGTTCCCCATAGCACACGTCGGCGGCTCGCACCCGTACGCGCGCGCGCTGGCGGAAAAGATTCCCGGCCTGCACATCAGCTTCTTCACGTGCGCGCTGGCGGTGCCGGGCGCGGGCCCGCGCTTCGTCCGCGACATGAAGCGGGCGGGCCACCCGCTCTACGCGTGGACCGTCAACGACGAGGCCTGGATGGCGTGGAGCATCCGCCAGAAGCTCGACGGCGTCATCACCGACGACCCCAAGCTGTTCCTCGAGGTGTGCGGACGCGCCGCCGCGACGGCCTCGAGGCCGTCGCTTGGTCCGAGGAGAGCCGCCAGAGAGCTCTACACTTGGGCCATGTATTGCTTCTTCACCGTGCTCATGTCCGCTATCTACTTCTACAGGTGGGGCTTGCCGAGGAAGTCGGTCAGGAAGACGTTGGAGAGCTAGGCGGATTGTGCGTTTCTTGGCTTAGATAGATGTCAAGATGTCATATCTTGGATAGAAGTAATGGCGAGGAGAGATCAAGCTGAGGTCGTGATATACCTACTTAGCATGGTAATAGTTTGGGTGTGGCTACATGTAGGTAGTTAGTTACACTACAGTACAGATCATAATAGAAATATTGCTATCTAGTTTGACAGGTGTCTAATCACTATTCCGCATCGCGTATATAATGAGGCATCAGTGGTTTGGTGGTAGAATCCATCGTCACTATCGCTGGGCCTCACGTTCAATTGGCGGCTGATGCAATGTCGTTTTTAGCAGGCAATTCTGTTTTCGTTTTGCTCGTATCAATGGAGCCTAGGCTACTAACCGTTCCCCCGAATCGAGAGCAAGACTCACTTGCATTCTCATTTATTGGGATGCGGAATCAACATACCTGCGTACTCACCTTCTCTAGATCTCATGGAATCTCTGCTGGGCTCTAAGTCTGTGTTCGGGAAAATCTGTAGCAGATCGGTCAGATGATGCTCGCTCGGCCATGGGTTTTGCTTTTGCCATGCGTCTCTACCTGGGATTAGAGCGTATCACACCTCCATAAGGAAAGATAGTGATATCGCGTGCAGCATGCCTAGGAAATGATAGATCGTACCTAGATTTGCACAATGTTTTTCCACTTCCACTCTCAGCCCTATCGTGCTTGGTGTCTGCTTATTCGTTGCCGTTGAAGCTAGATAGATAGGGAGACTTTCGGTGTGAGGTACAAGCTTGAAAAAGCAAATTGCTTCCACGATACTTTGGGGATCGTATGGGTTAAGCTCTCGACTTCGCACTTGTGGTTGGATGTTGAGCGGGGTCTGGTTATAAGCTACAGTCTCTTGTTTTCGTCGTCTTTTTCATTTATTCCGTCGTTGTTTTCCTGGTGGTTTTTCGTCGTCTTTCTTCAGGTATCTAGAATGGAAAATGTACATAGAGCAACATAGTGATAAATGTACCTGCTCCGTTGAGGGTATATATGCACCATAATCTCAGGAATCGTGATCTAAGATGCATATTCGGCGTGGGACGAGTGGGATAATTGAGTCATCCTAGCTGCCTAGACTCCTTAAGACTACGTGGGTGTAAGACCTAATGTAGACCCTAGTTTAGGTGCTTGGTGGCTGATTTACGATGGCATCGTCTATTCGTTACTCATAAAGCCACCACATGAGAAATCACTATTAAAACATGGCCCGAAAAGCATTCCAGCTTAATCTAATAGTTATATAGGTTAACTTAGGGTAACAATGCGCGGAATTAACACCTCGCTTAGAATATTAGACCGACGGATGTTTAGTTCTCGCTACGAGTTTCCCTTCTTTTCCTAAATTCTACTGCACGACGATGGACCTTGGCTAGGGCCTGGTCGGAAGTACGCAGTGCATGGTGCTGAAAACTAATACACCGCTAGAAACCCGCCACATCAAATTAGGAGGCAGGCAGGTCTACACATGAGAAGACAGAACCCAAAAGTCGTGCTGTCTTCGTGAGTCCATATGGATTTTACGTTTTAGTGGGAGCATAGACATGAGAGATTCACTTAGAGACGGGACTGTAAGTTATTGGGGGGGATGGGGATTCTTTATTGTGTATGTAACCCTAGTACTAAGGGGACCAGAACGTGCTACGGCTTCGCACGTCATCTCGACCATCTTACTATTTACCTATCAAGCAAACTCGGTGAAATTGGCTACTTGACGATGCTTCCAGCTAGGGGAGCCTCGACTAGTGCCATGCCTGAAAGAAAGTAAGAAACCATGCCGTAGAACATCGCAAAACCATTAAGCTTCTCCGTCATCTTCCATCTCCTCCTCCTCCTCCTCGGAGACGATGGCGACCTTCTTGCCGTTCTTGGCCTTCTTGGGAGTGGGCATCTCCTCGTCCTCGTCCTTGGGCTCGGCCTTGGCAGCGCGGCCTCGCTTACGCGGGGTAGACTTGACGGGCTTCTTGTCAGCCTGCTCCTCGTTGTCTGCGGCATCGGCATCGTTGCCAGAGTCATTCGCGGCCTTGGCGAATAGCTCAGGGAATCGCTCTTTGTATTCGAGCAACACGTGCTTGCCCCAACGTTGGCTATTAAAGAGAAAAGAGTGGTTAGTGCAAGATCTCATTCAGTCTGAAATGGGTTATAAAATAAGGGCAGGATGGGAACACGGATCAGATAAACAAAAATCTCAGAGAAAAATCAGATGTTGAGGGAAGCTAAGAAGGAGAAAGACTTACTTGACGGAGTCTTTGGAGACGTCATATCCCATCAAGCGAAGAATCCTGGCACAGGCCTCCCAGGGAATCTTGGGGAGGCCATCCTTGTTAAGGCCATTGGAAGTCAGAAGCATCGCGAGCATAAGATCGCGATCAGACTTGTCGTTCCAGGTAACCCTGGCCTTGGGAGGCATGTTGAATGAATTGACCTTATAAAATAGTTAGCTAGGGACTATTATCTGAAATGCGGACAAGGATGTTGAGCAACGAGGTTAAGTACCTAGTCAAATGACAAGGGAAATATGGATTCAGTGCTCATGAATGGGACGCGTGGATATGATGTGTTGGGATTGATAGAGTATGAAAGACACAGAGCATACGAGGGAAGGGAACGGTAGTGAGGTGTAGGTGTAGATGTGCAATACCGACCGATGATAGGAAAGGTACAGAGGTAGATTTTTCGATAGAATTGTAATCGCCGAGGGATGAAGCTGTGGATAAAGGAAAGCTTCAAGATCTTGACAACAATAGACGATGGTGGCAAGACTAGGAAAGGCGAGAGTAGTATCTGAAGAACATACCTTGAGAAGACTTAAAGTGGTTATTAGAGGGGTTGGTAATGAAGATGGTTGGGTGCAGAGGTGTAGACTTGGTAAGATTGCCGCGAACTGTTCTTGAGATAGAATGATCGCACTGAGCAAGAGAACACAGGCCGCAGAATATTGGGTGTGGGATGTGGAAGTAAAAGATTTCCGGATGTTGGAGAGGGACAAAAGCTGGAGTTATATAGACCTTGGTTCTGCGGAATCACAATCGGTCTGTGCTTGCTTTTTATCTGGTAGATCCCTGATTTAGCTGTTTCTGGGCAGTTGACAGGGCGGGAGGAATCCCGGGTGTGCAGACAATGCGGAAGTGATCTTGTCAAGCAACAAGCTAAACTGAGCATGTAAGGCGAGAGTGACCTTGCATAAACTGATTTCGAATTGTTACATCAGACTCGGCATGCTATTTACACTTGTATAGGTACCTAGCCCGTCGAGTGTCGACGTCAACCAAACCTCTTTCCAAAGGCGAGGGTGCCCCCTAGCAACTTTCCGGCAAGGTAACCGCCATAAATCCCACAGAGTATGGTTACAGGCCACTTCTGCCACTCACGATCCCAGTCTAGTGGAATCGGTACTGCACCGAGCCAGGCTCCGACACATGTACCCATTAGGCCCCCAAATGCTTCATCGAAAGGGGCTCTAGCACTAAGGATCTCAAGCCAGTCCTTGTTCGATACGCCTCGCGTATAGAATAAGGGGAAAAGTCCAAGCATGGATAGATGCATCGAGCAGAGGAACGTCTGGGGCACGTGAGTCAAGAAAGGTGCTCCGAAGAGAATAAGAATAGCATGTAATGCTAAACTCGCAATAAGTGATAATATGAGAGCGACGAGTGTTGTCTAAGAACGTCGTTAGCCACGAATAAGAGTCATACGTAACGAAGACTTACAACCGCAATGTTTGGTCCCGTGGTCTCGGCTCCGGGCTTCTTCTTCTCTCCGGGCCGAAGTTTCTTGGCTGGTTTCACAACCTGGGAGCCGGCCGCCGGCAAACACACGGTTGCATACACAACTTGTATGATTATGAGAACGGGCATGGTGTTTGACATGGCCGATACGGGATTTGCCACCAGGGCTTTAAACCGTATCAAAAAGACAGAGAAAAGAATGACTGGGTGGATGTGTCTGACTGCTTGCGCCTGTGAGGACGCTATAATCTGAACGGCCTGCGTTTGGGTCTCTCCATCTTTGGATTTGGCCTTGCCAGCCGGTTCAGACATCGTGACAGGGTCCAGAAGAGGCATTGTGGCGGTAGATAAGATACAATGCCGAAGAAAGGGGTTTAGCACTTTGCGGTAGCTATTCGCGAATACGTCTAAGAACGTTTGTTAAAGTAAGAAAGGAAGTCGGCCAAATTACGTTACTTAATTCATCGCGGAAAGTTTCAATTGGAAGACAGAGCGCACGACCCGAAAAAAGCATCGCGCTATCACGTGATTTTCACGTGATGTCGGTCACTTTGCTTAGTGCCAAGTGACGGTGGGACGGCGCTCTTATCGATATTGATATTGAATCAATTCTCACAAAAACTTCCCCTCAAAGCATTGAAGACAAGTATCGATTTGTTCACTGAAGCTGAGTTAAAGCTTGCATCATCTTCAAGACAGCCCGTTTATAGACATCTAGGTAGCTTGGTTGGATATTTGCGAGAACTCAATGCCTGTATTTTAAGTACGTAGACTCTGCTACGACTACATACTTAATATGCCTATCTAGGTACACAGCAAATCGACCATAGATTCTGCTATCCTTAGATTAGGAGCTAGTCTCGCTCTTGGGAATCAGATTGCGCAGTGTCAGATCGTAGATGACGTCCTCCACCTTCTTGACGTGATATTTAACGGCATCGACTCGCTTTCGAACGATGTCATTCTTGAGGTTGAGCAGCTGGAAGCCAGCAAAGAGGTCCTTGATGAAGCTACTGATTCGGACGGTGAGATCGATGTCACCCATAGTCACGGAGTTCATGGACAGGCGACTGAGCTCCTCGGTGAGCTCTGTCAGAGCTAGGATGTACTCCTCGATGGTGATGTGGAATGCGTCTTTATCCTTGAGATTGACGGGCACTTGATATGAAAGATTAGCACGAGTAGCAATGTGATTTGGTTTGGAAGGTACACGTACCTTTGAGCAGCTCTCCAACCTCCTCGATAGTAAGAAGACGGCCGACTTCTCCTGGGCGAGACTCGGTTCCCAGACCACCCAACCAACCGGTCAACAAGATGGTAGTGACGACATTCTGGATGGAACGAGTCCACTTGTGGTTGTATCTATTTCCTTATTAGCGATTTCAAATTTGAACATATTCGATGATAGGTAGTAAGTACTTATAATAGGGGTAGTTAGAAGCGAACTGGGCTAGCTCGCCAACCTTCTCGACCTCTGGCTTGATGCCATCGTCCTCAACCTGCTTCAAGAGCGGCGATACTATTATGAATATTAGCGACATGCAAAGTATGAAATGCATCAGGGTTCTCTGTACGCACGCTTAGAACTAGGAGTCGAGTGGATGCGGCTGAGAAAGCCCTGGCAGGTTGAGATGTGGCGATTCAAGGCAGAGGTGATCTGGTGAAGCTTATCGCCAACTTCAATCTCCTCTTCGCCGTGAGACTTGAGGTACTCGAAGATGGAAGGGTCAATCACGTTAGAGGGGCCGTCACTAGCCATCGTGAGTGTTTGTGAGGGGACTTGTGAGGTAGAAAAGGTGATGTTTTTGGATTGAATTACGGTCACGGTGAGGGGCAAGATAAAACAAAAGCCTAACGATGCTGCCTGCCTGGTATAAAACCTAATCGGAACTACTTCTCGTGATGCGGGGGCTAATTTGAAAGGGTTGAAGAAATTTACGGATTCTTTAAATGTGCAGTTGCGTATTAATTACTTAGGGAGGCAGCTGCCGCCTGCGAAAATGGAAGTTACAACCTACCGATGAACAATCAACCCAGATACACGTAGAGAGCTTCAAACAGCCCAAACGATCTCTCAATTCACAATTTCTGTGATTGAACTACATAGCCCTAGCAAAGGCCACCGTTCACTCGACATAAAAACTAATAGAGAAAATAACCTGATTCTTCCTCACATCCCTAGACGAACTAGAGTCTGTAATGAAAAAATGGTTCGCGTCACCTGGAGGCAGTGTAATACCAGGGACACGGTGGGAGCGATCGTGGGCAAGCCCAGAGGATGCGCTCCCTCGAAACAAAAATTAGAATAATATTAGATTGAGCCACTATGTGACTCCTTCAGATATTAAACTGAACAGAACAGATACTACACTTGATCTAAGCCAAAAGGCAAAGAGAGCTGAAGAAGAAAAGAAAAGACTGAGAGAAGTGTGGGAGGAGGACCGGTTTATATCCTTTTTTTTCGGGGGTGTGTAGGCGGTGGGGAACGGCAGTATTTTAGGTTCCAGGCTCCACTACAAAGGTAGTCATTACCCCACTATGACCCCACTATGATGCACTGTGCCTACCTACCTAGTACCTGACACAGGAAGGCGTCAGGGCGTGTCCTAAAATTTTGGAAGCAAACAGTCCTTCTCATTTATCAGCCATAACATACCTCTATCAGATATGTATGTAACGTGCTTTGTGCCTAGGGTAATCAATGTGTTCAAGAGATGGAGTATGTCAATAGATTTCATTAAAATATTCTTAACATCAATTTAGGTGTGCAGCATAAGATCCAACCCAACTCATCGTTTAAAGTTTCTAAATCACTCTGAGGCGTCAAGGCGTCGAAATTCATATCAGCTGTGCTAATTTAGTAGCCACACGGTAGCTATAATACAGTGGCTACAGTCTACCATAAGTGGCTATAGTCTACAGTCTACAGTGGCTGAGTGGCTACCGTGTAAATGCGATTGACACGAATTTTGACACCTTTCTGCGGGTCTTGAAAGAATCGAAACACTCCTTATATGGACCATAGTCTGGCAGCTGGCTGCCTGATGACAGCTCTTGACGATTAGATACGTCGGGCTTTGCCTGGGTGAATAAGACGGTATCGATGTACCATCGCCGAGAGCCTGTGGATCGTTCGGGGCGTTTTGTTGCTGCCCCTTTTCTGACGTCGACTGTTTTTGCTTGGAACGCCAGATCGCCCCCCAGCAACCACCAATGATGGCAACAGCCACAGGTAGACCGACCACAAGACCTGCACCTAGTGCTATTAAAATATCAGGATTGGCAGGAGAGCTTGCGCTTTCTGCTGGAAGTGTATTGGTACTTGTGGAAACGACTCTTTCGTGGAGAGCCTGCTTGGTGCTTATGCGACTTGCAATGGAGCCGGCGTCGGCGTTGACTATCCTGAAGGCGGGAATGCGTATTTCAATCGCTCGATATTCCAGCGAGGGCTAGTACGTCGCTAAGACGGAGATGGTGTTGGTATATGCATAGAAACATTTCATGAGAAAGCCTCCAGTTTAGTCTTATTCTCTTCCGCCTGTGCGAGTCCAGTAATCTACTTACTCTTGGGATGCTGATCTATCTTAGCTTGAATAGCTGGGCTACCTCGTAGAATGCAACCTTATGCCAACATGAAGGTCGGGAAGTGGCTACTCTAGATCTGATCTAGGACAAACTAGCTAAGGACCTCCTGAAATATCAATAATTGGCGGTTTATTTAAAAGGGATACCTATTCGTAAGAGCCTCGGAGACCCATAGACTATATATAGGTATAGAATACTTAAATTACGTTTTAATTCATACCATACGATCCCTCGTAATGAAGAAATAGGGGTGTTAATTATTGAATTAGGCTATTTAGGTTCCCACGATGTCCTACATATCTGTAATATCTCAAGTCAAAACTCCAAATGTTCCCATGAGCCAGCCGTACAAGCTCAACGTCTGCGTTAGTCTTACTTCGGTTGCAGTAACATCCGCCTCCAATAGTAGTAGTATTGATACCCCAAATGTTTATTCTAAAATTTCGAAGTTCCTTAGTTCCATTGACACTCAAATGCCACTATCATACACTACTTATCCATGACGTTCCAAAAGTCGCACCGTGTTCAATTCGCGACTGCCACTGGATGAAAGGTTAGCACCATTATATAATGGCCTGAATATGAGGTAGGTAGGTAGGTAATAGAAAGCATATACGTACTCTGAGGACTAACGTCTACCTCGGAACATACGCTCTACCGATTCGCAAAACAGTCGGCCTTGGGAGCAACTCTCGCATTCTCCAGTAGTAATTTCGTCATCCTGAGCTTTAAATTTCAAGTCCTCGCAGTAGTTTTTGGGGAAATTCCTTCTTCTTGCTTTACGACATCGAATACTATCCGGTATTCTGACCACCATGCTCATCCTAATTCCACACACCCGGCAATATATTGTTTTTCAAAAGCCGTAGCACATTTTCGTTACGGGCGATTCCGCTGTTGGATATATTCTCAGAGGTTTGTTGTGTTCGGTCAAGTGTTATAGGTACGGCATGGCTGCTGTGTTGAAGTATTGAAGTGTTGAGAAGTGAAGGGGGTTCTTCATGTCAAATACATTTGCACCCTCCAGTATACTGCATGCTTTCGACAAAGTACGTAGCAGCCATATGGACGAGTCACCTATATGTGATGAGCCCAGAGATACCTGAGTTGCAAGTATTAGCCGTATACACTTCATGGTGGATGTTGTTATAAATGTGACTCGACCGCTGTGACTTGCGTATCGCGATGTGATGGTCGCTGTTGGCTAGATACTTGGGATGAAACAAACACTACCTCTCGGCTTCCTAGTCATCGTGCTAGCAGGAGAAGGTAGTGACATAATGACTTATCTAGGCACGTAACTCCAATTAGGTCACTCTCTGGAGGGTGCAAATGTACTTAAACATGAAGAACCGCCCTTCACTTCTCAACATTTCAACATAACAGCCATGTCATACCTACAACACCATCTACCAAATATTAATAACACTTTACCGAACACAAAAAGCCTCCAAGGATCTATTTAGCATCGGAATCAGTACATAACAACAATGTGTTGCGGCCGTCGAGAAACGATACGCTGCATTACTTGCGGTAGAACAATCACTCAAGTTATCACTACTGAGTTACGATGTGCTAGAGCAAACGAAAAGAATTTCAAACCCAACTACTGCGAGGAAATGAAGATAACTCGGGGCGAGAGTACCACTTGGTCGGAATGCCCAGGGTGTTACCAAGATCGACTAGTTGAGGAAGAGGTAAAACGCCAGTTGAGTATGCGTTAGTCCTCAGAGTACATATATGCCATCTATTACCTATCCAGGCCATCAAATAACGGTGCTAACCTTTCCTTTAGTGGCAGCCGTGAATTAGCCACGGGGTAAATTCCTGGAACGTTACGGATAAGTCATGTACGATCGGGATATCTCAGTGTTAATGAGACTGGGAGTTTTGAGAGAGGAAAAATAGAGTAGCCGATAAACTTTCCTTACGTTAGCATAAAGATGTCTTCTACGAGGTAACTCAAACTCCTTCATTTTCTTGTACATCTTCGTCTTCCTCTTATCCTGTCTTTCGTCGTCTTTCTCGTGTTCTTCCTTGATTATTTTACTCCTCGGTTTAAATGTTTTCTCTAGTAATGCAATGCAAGGTAAATGATATCAGTATTAGCAGAAGTGTGCAGATTATATTGTCACGAACTCGTAGGAAATGGCCACCAGGAACAGATTCCATCGTTATTATCTCATAAGCAACAGGCTATTATTCACTTGGCTCATAAGTCATGTTCTGTACAACATAATCTGGGACAACTTGTCAAGATGATGGTGAATTATTTTGGAGTAATGCCTAGCATAAGCTTGGTTTTTACTCCTATCGCCCAGAAGTCTCGAATGCTTGCTAGACAGGAGCTTCGAAAGGTACTCCGGTAGTCTCGTATGGAATATCGTCAAAGTTACAGCATTGGTCAGTGATACATAATATAAGGTCTACACACCTACTCACAAGTAGTTTGACTGATACTCTATGCTATCCCAAGTGCGCCCATGAATCACCTATATAGAAGCAAGTTTACTAGGAGTTTGTCATGATGGAGAGTTTTGGAAACGAAACTCTTATTGAGATTTATAGGAGATCGAAAGTTTTGTTGGTCATGGCGAATGCTTAGGACTTACGACAAGCCTACCGAAGCAAGTCACTACGTAGGTAGGTGATCATTGTGATTAAAGAGTGCACTTTGGTGTAATATGAGTAAATTATTTCATACGTATTTTCCGACACTAAATAGAGAGGCAGGATAACAGTCAAGTGCTAACTATGTGCTTGATCAACGAAGCAATCGATAGACTAGAGTCTACCAAGTCCCAACCCCTTTTCAAATCCGACTAACACCCCATTCCTTTCCGATTCCATGCTGCTTCGATGCTCACTCTTCGCCTTCGCCCGCAAGTTCCACGCCCTCGAATAAGTCCAACCAGTCCCCCAGACTCTCCCTTTCGAAGACATCTAGATCCCATGGCTTGCTTGTCACTGCATCCTCGTCGCTAGCCCAGATGTACATATCGGCGTCCACCGTGTTCTCTCGGGGGTTTCCATCGGAGTCGAAAACCGTGACAGCCACGGGTACTGGCTCGTACGCCTCTCCTTCGAAATCATCCAGCATTTTGCGCTGGGAAGTTGTTTTCGGTATAAGTAGATACCCATCTACCGCCGAGTCTGGTTTGTGGCGAACAGCTGCGGGATAGTCGCGGTGGTGTAGCGAGAACCTCGCATAGCCGAACACCTTTGCCGGTTGGACAAGTTTAGACACGGCGGGGATATTTGTTGCGTCTCCTGTCAAGGCCCACGCGAGGAGAGGCATGGCACGTAAAGTACCGTAGACAAAAAGTGGTCTTGGGTTCGACGCCGACATTGTATTGGTAAGTTGCTGGAATAGTTGAGTTGCTGATTCGGCAGTAAGTGAGCGGTTGTATTTGTCTCGACGGTACGAGCAAGGACGACAGATTATGGGAAGATCCTTTTTATATGGTAGGCTTTTATGAGTGATGAGGCCGACATTGAGTTTCAACCGTGCATCCTCGCACTGACACTATTGAACGATATTTTTGACATTAGCCTCGCTCGTCCTTTACTAGAAGGCTCTTGACTCTCTTGGCTTTCATATAGACACTAGGCATGCCGGAAATCTGTGCTAGCTATGCAGTCATAACCGGAAAGTGCGCCTAGCCCCCGCGAGGACGGTGTACTCTTCAAAGCTTCTCACGCGTACCCCCTGAATTTTCCAGCAGAAGAACGAGGGAAGTTCGAAAGGGTGTATCTACGAAGAGAATCAAGCCAACGCGCCGATAAAACAGGGATTTTCTCCCAGGAGATGGACGATTCCCGGCTCAACGCAGAGGACTTGTTTTTTCCCTCGTAAAAGCTGCTGTATTCTTCCCAACGTTTCTCGCCCCGTAGTACAACAGGGACAAATTCACTAGTGACTCATAAGGCCCCAGAAGAGAGTTCCTTGCGATAAGACGAAGTGGTTTGCAAGCAGTGATCGAGTCTAACCGCGCGACTAAAGAGGCGTGGCTCGGACAAGAACCCCTTTCAACACCACCTATTTCACCAAGCATCAAAACACAAAACACTCCTACCACGGGTGACATTTCTCGACGATGATGCATCTATTAAGTTCGTAAATAACTTTTCTTTATTCTACAAGGCCAATGTCGGGGGCATGAGCGAATCTCCACCGTCGTCGGTAGGTCGAGGCTGAGGTCGGGGACCTTGCTGAGGTTATCGAAAAGATAAACCGGGGAGGACGGAGATTTTCAGGGGTAATGTTACCTGAGGTAGGTATGGATGTATGATGAGAGGATGATGACTTCCGGCTCGTGAAGAGAAGATGCAAATATACCATACCGTAGCCTCCCCTAGCTGGGAGGAAACACGCCCCCTTATAAGCACGCATGCAAATACTACACAACCCTGACAATTCCGGTGTGGATGGCATAGTCGTATACACAGCAAGAACGCACGCGGGCGAATTGCGAATAGACAACCATCCCTACGCCGCCACTAGTCCCCTTACCCCTTCTCCTTATCCCCAAATGCCACGCCTGCCATGCTCAACAGTTTTAACACACCCTTATGACCGTGTCACACCAAACAGTCGACCTGCCACGTAGGCATGCCCCCCCCCCCAATCCAACTATAATATTCACACTGGTCCCCGACGGCTTAAAAAGCTGCATGTCCTGCTGAGGGCGATGCAACCCCTAGACTCGTTGGTAGAACAGTAGGTAGGCGACCTTGTTATCCTTGATGTTGTCTTTGACTGGTTTTCCTTTCGGCTGTGTGGTGTTTGGCGCGCCATTGACCACGGTGCTCCATTTCTTGGCTCCGTTGACTGGAGCATTGACCTTATTCCATCCTTCATCGTCGCCGGCTTCGTCGTCGCCGATGCGCTCGAATCGGTTACCAGAGCCACCTACAACCCCGTCCTTCTTGTCGGTGCGAGTAGATGCCTTGGGGGCTTCTTCCTCGACACCACCTTCAGCTACGTCCTCGCTCCTCACTCGTCGAATAACGGTGTCATCCATTCGGACCCATTCACGGCCATCTTGGCGTCTGAGGTCGACGGTGTAGTGCCCACCGCTGGCGTTCTTGCCATGGTGGTAAACAGCGGCAATCAATCTGTACTTAGGCAAGCCTGCACCTTCAGCGGTAAGGGCATTTCTTTTCTGCCGCGAGAATATTTCTTTAGGAAGTTCAAGTTCGAGCGGATACCCAACCTTCTTCCAGATTTTGACGGTTCCAGTACCTTCGGTGTCGAACTGGAAACGCTTGAGGTGGAGGATAAGGACAGGCGGTAGAGATTCAATGAGAACCTGTTTGGTAGCTAGTGCTTCCTTTCCTCGCGGTGATCCGAAGTCACCATGCAGAGTCTCCGGTCTGGTCAGTCCCTTCAAAGCATCAACAATATTATGTATCTGAGGAGAGCCGATATCGAGTTGAAGAGGCTGGAAGGGCTCCAGTGTTACAGAGTCTTTCATGCCTTGCACTCTTAACTCAGATCTCAGCTGTCCACCGAAAACTTTAGTGATGGGAGACGACGTGACTGGGTGGCCAGAGGATCTAGTAACAGCTGAACGTTGACGTCGTCCTACTTCTAACCAATCATTGGCATCCACCGTGCTGGTAGGTGATGCCGCTGAAGGCGTAGCGGTTGACGAATTTGCAGTGGTGGCCGTATCCGACGAATCAGGGAGATTGCGCATTATATGTGCGCATTCGTCGTGGAGCGCTTCTAAAAGAAAGCCTAGGAACTCTTCGGCATCCTGCTGATGCCCACGCTATCGAAAACTATTAGATCGCTCCAATCAAATCACACACGAATGCTTACCCTCATGCTGGCAAATCTAGGAAGCTTCCTTATAGCATCGTAGACAAACTCAGGGGTGAAAGGCTCGCCGTATTGTTCGAGTTCCTCGTTCTTCAGTCTTCGTCGAAGCTGTTCAGTAGACACTGCAGAATCGATCACCTTGTATTCGCGCATGAACATAATCCTGAGGTTGAAAGTATATTAGAATTGGCTGGTGCATGTGGTGTATAAATCTCAGGAGAATACTCACATGGCATCGATCAACGGTGTCTCGCTCTTAAAACTATACGCCGCTTTCTTGCTGACCTGATCCAGGAAGTCATAGAAGGGAAGGCAGAAAATAAGAACTTGTAAAACCTGAATATGATATTAGCTGAGTCTCTTCGTCGGTTCAACAACCATTGCTTACTGAATTCATATAACACATGTTGCCGGGGTTTACTAAACCCCTGGGCTCTAGAAACGAAATCTTTTGGCCAGCATTGACGCGGTAAGCTCGGAGAGCCTCGGCCAAAGAGCTTGCATTCGACTTTGCGAAACTTCCTACACCTACACCTACAGCTCCAGCTCCATTGCCTTGCGCTGTACCGTCGGGGATAGTGCTAGTAGTAGCATCGCCCGCACCTGCAGATCCTGCGCCAGTAGCACCGGTCGAAGTGGGTGCGACGGGTGCTGCACGCGTAAACAAACCAGTCCACAATTTAGGGCCTGATTTGACCGGGGCGGGGGCAGGTTCGGGCTTCGCTTCGGCTTGAGAGGTCTCGCTGGGAGCGACTGCAACTTCAGCAGGGCTCTCCGTTGTCGCCGGTTGTATGGCCTGCTTCTCTTCTGTTGACTTGGTCTCGGTACTAGGCGCACCCTTCGTCTCCTTAGGACTTGCTTTGGGGATAGCAGGGAGAATGGGAACAGCCGGCACCGCCGCTCGAGAGGCAGTTTTGGCATGTTTAGAAGTGATAGAGGTAGTAGTGGACTGTGTAGCTTGTGCCGACTGAGGAGTAGAGGGCGAGGCTGTCTGCGCGCTTCCCGATGGTATATCTCGGGTTGCTGACTCAACCTTTGCGCTGGTCGGTTGGGCAGTAGACTTGAGTGTAGGGGTTTCGAGGAACGAGGGATCACCCCCGGAAGTTTCTTCGTGCGCTCCAGCTCCGGAGTCGATACCCTTTTGTTGATTCGAAGGCAACTCGACCGTCTCGGTATCGGCAATCTGCATTCTCTTCCTCCTCCTAGTTCTAGTGGCTTTAGAAGGAAAGGCCACGTCGGGTCGCGACAACCAGGGCAGCTAAAAACAAATATGTATCAGCATAGAGACCTTGGACAAAAAGGCATTGACTTACCGGAGGCCTGAAGGGTGTGTGGGACGATCGCATTTCGATTTCGGAGGTAACGGATGCGACTTCTGGATTATGCGGTGTCGAGGGTGTCAAGGGCGTAGGGACGACTTGCGACGAATGGGTCGAAGACGGTGTCTGAGGTACAGGTACAGGTACAGATACAGGGACAGATGCAGAGACAGGTGCAGGTACAGGTACAGGCGCAGTGATAGGTACAGGCGGAGGCGGTGCGGCGGCAACGTAAGGAGGAGGAGTGGAAAGTGCTGGAGAAGGTTGCTGCGGAGGAGGCGGTCGAGAGTATGGCTGAGGAGGCGGCGGTTGCATGCTGGATGATACGATGGGAGGATATTGCTGTTGGTGGATGGCGGGAGGAGATCGCTGTGGATATGGGTTATATGGCATATATGGTGCGTTGGGTACAGTGCTATTCTGATAATGATGCTGGAATTGTGGATAATAACTTGGGGCGTACGGGTTCATGTAGCTGTTGTGATACATGGGATTTACATGTTGCTGGTGGTGATACTGGTTGTACTGAGGCGGAGGTCGTCGTCGACTACCAGTAGGTCCCGGTCCCGGTCCCATATCCATCTGGCCTCTCATGCCAACTCCACCACTACCACCACCACCGTTCACCACTCCTGCCATAGGCTGCCCAGCCGGCAGATGATTACCGTTCATCTTGCCGGCTTGGGGGTTGATGAAGCAGTGGCTATCCCACTGCTTCTGCGACGACGATTTTTATCGCTAATTCCTGAATCGCAAAGACTTTTTCTAGCACGAGGGTGTAAAAACCCGGCAGCGTGGGATCGCAGTTTGCTTTGATTGCGCGCGTTGGATGGCAATGCGTCACGTTTGATTATCAACTCCGATCCACTTCCGTAAGTGAGAGAGACAACGATAATGAGTGGCGCTGCCTCATAGGAACCTAAGAGGAAATAGAGAAGTTGGTTGAAAAAAGAACGATGAGAAAGAAGACGCAGACTCTGCGAATGGGGGAAATTAAGTACGATCCCGTTGAGTACAGTAGGGGTTCGAATGGTTCGGACGGTTGAATGCGTAAGGTAGGTAGGGTAGGTTAGAAATTCAGGATGAGGTCAACCAAGGCCAGAGCTAATAATTTGTGTTCTGACTTTTTTCCAAACTTTTCGGACCCTCTGAAATTACACGTACTCAAGCCAATCCTACGTCGGCGCTAGGACGGGGACACTAATGGATGTGGATGTTACCTTTTCAGCCACCTCTCACTAGCCACATTTAGAATAAATGGATCCTAGAAGGGGGAAAGGGCAACACAAGGGGTCTGTCTAGACACCTTCACCTGTGATAGCACTAATATCCTCCGTGACTCCCGTTTTTGGAAAGAAGAAACCCATATTAGCAAACCTTAGATATCTAGTGAAGGAAGTCACGGTGCATTTGATGGAAGATATCATCCTCTGTGCCATCTACGCAGAAAAGGGTCTCTTCAATTCATGTCAAAGCGCCACTGTATTTTAGGACCTGTGGCTGATTAGATACCATGTGGATTTTGCTTTGGCCAAGCCTGCATGGGAGAGCTTCCAGGCCGCTGACAGTCCCGAACAAACGGTTCAAAGTTACTTTTGCTTCTACAGGAACCCAATCTCTACATAGTAAGCAGCCAATAAGACACGAGACATTCTTTAGAGATGTTTCTGTTTTTTCTATTGCGATATGCTAAGTCTCTAATTCTGTAGTAGCAAGTGCCCGTCAACTCCTCGCTTATGGCCATATATATAACCATACCTGCCGTAGACACCGTCCTAGCTAGCACGGAAAGCAATGTAAGGTTGCCCCTGAGTTGCCCCTGGGCCCTATCAGCAGCTTTGGTCTTATTCATCTCTGAACACCCATCTGCCACCGGGTCGCATAGCCTCTCGATATCTCTCCTCGACGACCTGACGAGTCCTCTTGGCCCCCTCTTCCTTATCTCGTTGTTCTTCTTGGGTGCTTGGGAAGTCCACCCGCCAATAGCCTGGTGGGGATGCTTGGCGGTGGAATCTATGGCGATGTTTGCCTTGCTCATCCGCAAGTTCTTGCATCTTAGCCTCGAGCCACATCTCTTCCTTCTTGGTTTTGGACATACTCGACAGTTTCCAGGCATCGTCACCAAGGTGTCTTTCCAGCAATGCTTGGAAGTCTGATGCACTGGTCTGGTCGCGTCTGGCGCGCGCGTTCAGTCGAAACATTGGACCACAACAATCTTCCTTGACGCACCCTGCTAAGTTAGCCCGTTCGTCCTTATTCCTCACAACGTCGGTAAAAGCGTAGTCGTATCCTTCATTAGCATCGGTGTTGATTTTGAAGTCAGCGAGACCCAGTTCGGACATAGGACGTTCTCGTAAAGGCCTTGCATCGCCACCCACGTGGCTTACTCCATCAGAAACCCGTTTCGTGCTGACGTTTTTAGGGGTTCGCTTGTCCTTTAATGACACCGGTGTCTCAAGAGATTGTGGTATTTTGCTAACTTTCTTTGCACTGCCCTTGCCGAATGGTGATTTACGCCTTGGCGGAACTTCAATCCCCGTAAACACTGATGTAGACTTACTATTTGACTGTGCAACTAGAGGAAGGTCAATAGCCTCATGTTCTAGCGAAGGCGTGTTGAGAAGGTTTCGAAGCCGGCCGGTCTTTGATCGTTTTTGCGTAGGAGTATTCGAGGCTCCATGTTGATCGTCATCTTCTGCGAGAGAATCTAGACCAGTCCACCTAAACGAAGGTCCTTTTCCTTTCTGTCCTTCCGGTCTCCGCTGAACAACAGCATTGCGGTCTAAAGGCTTGAGCACAGAAGATTCATCCGCCCGTGCCTTCAATGGCTTTATGGCACGTTCTCTAGGTTGTATGCTCTCGGGAATCTCATCTAGTGTTGGCCGGGTGGGACTATAGCCTCGTTTTGTTCTGCCCTCCATCGGGTGGCCATCTTGTCTAGCTAGCAGAATACTATTAGACTGCAACGGAGATGCCTCAGCCGAATTTGAAAGGGCTACGTCTCGAGGTTGAACACTTTCTCTATTGCGTTTCCTGGGCGTATGCACTCTTGGTCCTTCAGCGTCAAAGTCCATGCTTTCATGCGGCTCGAAATGATGCTGTTGGTCGATCATGAACGGGCTGGAGCCATCTTCTCTCTTGATAGTCGAAAGTGGCACGCCCTTTTTCTGGTCATCGCCACGCTTCCTCTTTCGCAAACATCGCTCTGACATTATGATCGGGCTGTCTGAAGAGGGTTCAGCTTTAATGGGCACCTCTCCCGGATTTGAATCTCGGTTTTGTGGAAGGGGCGGTAATGAAGGTATGTCCCCATCTTCGGTACTAGCATGAGTCTCCGAGCCAGGGGTAATGTCTCTCCTCTGGCTAATCCGTGGCTCGCTATCCGATTTCGTCGGCTTCGGGGAGGCTACACTCCTCGGAGGTTCGCGACTGCTACCACCAATATGTATAGGTGACTCTACAGGTCGGGTTTCTCTCGCTATATGACCAAGTCTTGCTAATCCAGGCTTGCCACGGGCATCAGGAGCAACAAAGTCGGAGACTGCCACTTCCTGTCTACTCAATGGCTGAACTGAGGCGTCGAAAGAAAAGCTTGCATCGAATGGAGGAGAGGCCGCTGCCACCGCAGCCGCCAACCTAGCTTCTAATGTCTTTATTTTCCGACACCGCTTTGCGCATAATTCGTTTAATTGGCTTGCATGGTCCTTCCATTGATTGTACACCTTTGTCTTCTCTCGGAGCCGCTGGTTTACCTCTACCTGAGCATCTTCAAGCTCCACATATTTTACACGCAGCTTCGTGTACTTTTCAGTCAGCCTCATATATTCATCTTTGAGCTCAGAGAACCGTAATCCGTCGAAATCTAGGTTGCCAACTTTGGTAGGCGGCTTAGTGTTCGATGCTTGATTGACAGGTTTAGGCGCAAGAGGGGTCCGAGAATTCCTAGTGTCATTGTGGGACTTAGATTGGTCTATAGTCGAAGAATCCGCGCGACTGGCGTTCCTCATATCTCGAATCTCTCTGGTCAGAGATTGGTTCTCTTCCTCCAACCGATCCGCGTCAGAGACCCTGATTCTCAGGCTTGCCAGCTCTGCGGAAAGCCGTGCATTTTCCTCAATATATGATTTAGTACCTATTCGTTCAAGTCAGTAGGTATATTTCGTTAATTGCGGTGCTTAAGTCGACTTGCACGTACTTGTATCAAGCTTTTCGCCAATTTGGTCGCAAACTCCAGCGAGGGCTTCGAACAAGACAGGTCTACCCACTTCCGTGAACCAGCCCTCCATTTCGATGCAGAGTGGAAACCCAGACTGTATTCTTTATTCTAGTTCATTGTTATAGTTCGACAATTCATTGTCATGGATAGCATGAATATATTCTAGGCAAGGTATGAATTAGGCAGCGAATTGACAAGGGCGAAGTTCAAATGAGTCGACGCGTTTTAGAGAGGGAACCAGGGAACACGCGCCGAGGAAGACGTGCAACTGCCCCAGCGATTCGGGTCGCGCTCCATTTAGCTTCTAAAGCCCCACTGTGGTACCTTGTACAAACCAAACCAACCGTCTGACGGGAATGGATGTTGTCATCATCCACTGGAAGTTTTCAATTGGCAATTGCAGTCCAACTTCATTTATTTTATCAGTACATGTACAAATTGATGATAGCCAGATATAAGACATAGCTCATTGCTGAAGTGGTTTTTTTCTCTCATTTTTAGTTCACGATTAGGTAGCTTGCGAATTAGGTATCTATCCGTCGTTAGATTAGAAATAGGCTTTGCAAAGTTCGCTTCAAGCGGCATGCAGCCTGCAAATAGGTACCTCCTCGAGCCGAGCGTGAATGGATAAAGTGCGGAATAGGGCTGCATGTACATCCTGCAAGGCGCACAATAACCCCATTCCGGTCTCCATATCAAAACACAGTATGAAAACCATTGGCTCCCTATCACAGTGGACGTAATAGATCTATGATCTATCAGCACGCTTTGGTTACGTCTTAGTAGATCCATAAACCCAAATCGTTTCTTTCCTATACAAGCATTCGGAGAGATGCGTTCCGGAATGGCAGAGCCATAACCAAATGAGAGGCATATTACAGTGGTATTAGACAATGAATTGACAATAGTCTAAATAGTAGAGACGTGGGCGAAACATGGACGCCACAATATAAGCGAATGCTACCTACATACCTACCACTCAACACGTCCGCGTAGAGAACCATGGGTACCGATTTGGTTCTGTGCGGGAAAAAAACTAAACTTGCATCCTAGAAGAGGTCACAAAGTCGCATGATATAGGAATATGGTGGCTCAAGCTACTAGGGACCAGGGGTTCTATTAGAACCATCAGGGGCTTCACAGCCAGGACAAAGGAGGCTCGTGTATATGAACCTGGGACCTGCCTGTGACCGCTAGCTCGTACATAGGTCGGGCCCTTTGTGCCACAACATAGTTCCATCTCATAGTTCCAAGGTCTGCATCGTGACACCAATGGCACGAACTAGTATTTTGAAGTAGTCCCTCATTTTCCCCTACCTATAATATCCTAATAGACCCATAATTTGGTAGGCAACATCTGCGGTAGCTAATGCTTAGAGAATATCTCAAGATGAAGAGACTACCTTACTTCTCTCTATTTAGGATTTGTATATTTGTTTAATGATCAATGATAAGAACCTAGAGTTAGGTATGCCTGTATCTAGAAGTCATTCCATCTTACAGGTAACCCATGACCAGATTCTAGATATTGTGATCAAGTAGAGAGGTAATGTTACGTTCGCTCAAGAGCCTAGGCATAGCATCTACCTAGGTTGATAATGTGCGTGTGTTGCGTGACACACATTATATAATATTAAATAGGGGTGCTTATATTCCGTTGTACTTCCATTATAGTCGCAGTACACTGATTAAAGGACACTCTTCGTAGAGTGAGTCTAAGCCTCTAGTCTTGGCCATCAAGTCATATATATTAGGTAGTAACAGTACAACAGACTACAATTTAGATAACCAAGAAGGGAGCTGGACAATGTATTACATTAAATCCACGAATATCTCTTAGCGAGAGAAATATAACTGGAAAGACGATGAAGCTGAATTTAGTAGCAATTGATAATGGGAAATATAGGCGTCCACGATACCGACATACTTAGATACTATATTATAAAGTACATACGTACCTATGTATGAAGCCACATTCATCTATCCCTACCTACCTTACTGAACAACATGCTCGTTCCAAGATCCATTGTTATATTTATATGTAATATTTTAGATATAGCACATGAAATAGAATAAATATCACTTGCCTTCTTCCATTTATAATGTCATATATATATAATTATTCAGGTACATATGGTAGCATAAAATTATTTTGTTCTCACCCCTATATTATATCAAGTATCAGCTTAACTACCTAGTCACCTAGCTACCTAGGTGGGACCTGGGTATGTATAAATGCTTTAAAAGTCCATATTATCTATTATCTATTATATGTGCTTGTTTATTGCTACATGTATAAGCATTTCTATTCGTCCTAGCGATCTTGCCTCTATTCTTGGTAGTTAGTGGTTCACACCTGCTAGTACGTACCTTAGATGGAACTAGGGGCAAGATATCGGCTGTACTATGCATAATACTCCGTGTGCATAACTGTTGGTACTGTACATCTCAGCCGGTAAATGTCATGCACGTGCGGTGTAAACGCTAAGAGTGGCAGAATCTTAATTCCCACAAAATATTTTCAAGTCAATCGACAATCAACCGTCGCTACGTACGCAGAGTAATTTTCACGGCGATCCAAGTGTCACTCATCTGTCAAATATAACACGTTTATGAGATCTCTTTTCTACGCCGCCTATCCTCAAGAGTTCTTTGCTACCAACACTGTGTTCTGAAGAACGTAGAAATACTGGTCATTAATAACAAAGTACGTCGTGCTAAAAAGTGTGCGTTTGCGCTTTATTAGTTCAAATCTCTACTTAGGTACCGTTGCCATTCGCTTGGCAATCTCTACAAACAGGTAAGTACGATGTATATGGAGGTACTTCTTTCCATTACATACATGTATACCCGCTTTAAAATCTCATCCGCCCCTTCTCTATCACCGGTTTTTTTCGCCTTACCGTTGCCCAGTAGGTGTTCGGTTTTTTTTTTCCCTTTCGCCAACCAAACGCGCAAAACTTCCTTACTGAATTGACTCTTCCGCAACTCAATTCCTGCGTCAACCTATCCAAAGTATTTACTCTCTCCCCATACCACGTTGAACTTTATCACCAATCTTGCCCAGGTATAATACTTCACTTTGTGGCGCATTCTCGCAAGGCCTTTGGTACTAACGCTTTTCTATCAGGAAGTTAACTGACTCTCTTTGCGAAGAAAACATTCGTCTTTCTCAACGAGAAACACCAATCAACAATATTATTTGTGGTAAGTTCAAGCCTTCACGGTTGAGATATACTTCTACTGGCAATCGTGATCCCCTCCGACGACCCTTGACCCTTCGATTCACCCCACTACACACCGTACACACGCCATTCGCAGCGCATTTCCCACCTGTTCACCCCACTCCTCACCCTGCACTCATGCTACCTATCAGCCCTATCTACGCCTAACCTACACATGGTATGTACCTTGTTTGCATATCATCAGGTCGGTTTGAGCTGGTGGCGATATCTTCCAATGTTTTCAACAGAGCAGTTCGAAGGTTGTTTGAAGGTTGTTTGAAGGTTGCTTTCGAGTTGAGACTCAATCCTCCCAAGACAACGAGACTTTGTAAAAGTCCATTGCCTCATCGCAGTTGAGAGTTATTTTGAATTTGTTAGTAGCTAACCACTTTTGTGTTCTAACAGACTCGAACCCAAAGCTTCAGAGCCACATCAACTAAGCAAGATGGATTCCTTCCAGAACCGTACTTGTTACCAATGTGAGTAGTTGCAATGTCTCATTTCTACAAGTTTCTACTCCTTCATGTGGTCTGGTCATCTTGCCTCGTTGTGATCATCATTCAACCCGATGTTCATGCGATTCATTTTTCCCTTTCGATCAACCACCAACGCTCAGACCATGACATTCACGCACGCCCCTTCCTTTACCTCCAGATCCTACTTGCACTTCGGCATCAACCCTGAAAGTCTTGCTCTCGCACAATCTTTCCGGAGTAGCCTCAATCTTGTTGCGTGATTCGTTCTTGATTTTTGGGAAAACACGATCTAACATTTTCTCTCCATAGGCGGCCAGCCTGGCCATCAGGTATGCCAAGCGATGGATCCACGTTCCAAACGGACGTAACCTGTCATGAAGCCAGACTGCTGACATATCACTAGGCTCGTGATTGCCCCAACCCCAGCACTCGTGGTGTTGGTGGTGGTGCCGGCGCAGGTGCCGGCGGACGATGGTGAGTACTTAGTATTTTGACACCTAAACTATCGCAAGAGATATATTAACAGTATTGCAGCTACAACTGTGGCGGTGAAGGCCATATCAGTATGCCCTCCCCTTTTCTAGTTCGCACTGAATAGTCATTAACGAAAGATATCTCTAGGCCGTGACTGTCCCGACGGCACTAAGGAGGCCAAGTCGTGCTACCGCTGCGGCCAGACTGGCCACATCAGCCGTGACTGCCCTCAGGGTGGTGCCCCCATGGCCGGCGGTCAAGGTGGCTCCTCCCAGGAGTGCTACAAGGTAAGCTGCCGTAAAGTTACACCTTACTTGTCGTTACGAGACTAATATATCCTGAATCAAGTGCGGCAAGGTTGGCCACATTGCACGCAACTGCACTGATGCCTACGCTTCCGGCGGCGGCTACAGTGGCGGCGGCGGTGGTGGTGGTGGCTACTCTAGCGGCGGCGGCGGCGGCTACGGTGGTGGCGGTCAGGGTGGCAAGACTTGCTACTCCTGCGGCGGCTACGGCCACATGTCTCGTGAGTAAGATAGAAAATTGATGTTTTCCTCCTTCTAACACAGTCTTAGGCGAGTGCGTTAATGGCGCCAAGTGCTACAACTGTGGCGAGAACGGTCACTTCTCCCGCGATTGCACCAAGGCAGCGGCTGTCGGCGAGAAGATCTGCTACCGATGCCAGCAGCCTGGTCATGTCCAGGCTCAGTGCCCCAACAACTAATCGAGTTTATGCCTTCGAGGACTAAGCCTATTCTTTCCGACGACACGACCTGCGAACGATGGTATGGTTATGCTGATCTCATATGCCTCTTCTGACACCTGGTTTAACTACCGAGGTTAAACCTGGCATGATGAGAACATGGATACTTTATGAAGGTGGATGGTGACCGTAGCCTTTGGGAAGGTTGCCAGAGCAGTGGAAGAGTGAAGCAGAGTAATCTCTTTGACATTCCGACAATACCCCTTGAATAACTTTCTTCTTATGGTTAACTTTCTGCGCAAGCAGCTAAGTTGTTTCGGTGGATCATGACTTGGTCAAAAGCAGGGGAAGGGGTTCACTTGGACGGGACATCATCTGGCACAAAACTCGACTCGATTTCTTTTGTTTTTAATTTTCGGCATCGCACACGGACAACGGACCCGAAACGAAAAAAGGGGGAAGAAAGACGACGGATATGATCTCCTGGACCAATGAAAAAAAGTTTCTACGGAAATACGGAGGAGTTTCATGGATTTTGCTTTGCTAGGGGAACACAAGGTCATATCGCAAGTCTGGCATGGTAGCTCGAACGCACTGCTTTCCCCCGGTTATTCGAACGAATGCGTTTTCATCTGAAGCAGAAGGAGGTCGTTCCGCGTTTAAGCACGGAACGTTGCCCTAAATACGATTGAGTTTCCTCTTAACTATTCTTGTCCTCTCGTTGATTTTTACGTGAATGTGGTGCCCCTTAAACTACCCATCTTGGCATCTTCGTTAAATCGTGTTCTGTAATACAAAACCGGAATCCTAATCTGGATTTTGGGCGTAGGGCCAGCAGGTAAACGTGACACGGCTTGCGGGAGCCTACATGTAACGTGAACATGCATGAGAGAACTACAGTAAGGTTCGGGACGCTATGGTAGGTACCTAGGTAGGCACCCGTTGAATATCATCTCGAGTCCTGGTGTTGCGACCAACCCATGCCCAGGACATGGGAACCTACAGGGTCTGGAGGTCATCGGATCTCCCTGCCTACATGTACGTACGTACCATATATGTATGCATTTACGTAGGCAGTTGACCTAAGGCACTTTCTGTACGTGAAGATATCGAAAAGGCAAGAATCTCAAGAACCTCAATGTTCATATCTAGTTGTTCATTTGTTTATTCATTGAAGTGGTCAATGGGCAGCGGGCCCGACTCTAAATTGCTACATTTTATGTTGGTGGTGGTGGTGGTATCTAATCTCTGTCTACAGTATCCGCGCCTCCCTATGCCATGCCATGCCATGCCATGCCATCCTAAACTCCGTGTCCTGAAAGGAGGGCTCAAAATAAAAAAACCGAAAACGAGGGACGGGTACCTTTATCTCGTAGATGGGAAAATACTAGGTTCCGCCTAATGCTATTGCTATTGCTGTTGTATTTGTCGACGTTGCGTCGCTGGGTTCACGATCTGCGTTGTGTTAGGGGGTGCTTGTGGTACAGTGGTTCGTGCGTAGTGCAGTGCGGCGTGATACAGCACGAGTTCAAATACCTAGGTGCGTGCTACTCAAGTAGCCAACGATGACGAATTCCAAATTTTCGTCTCGTGCACGCACGGGCGGGGAACGGTGGCTGCGGGCGGACCTGGGAACTATGTACCTAGATACACACGACACCTGAGGCGTTGTGTACCAGGTGTATCCGTGCCAGCGGGTTCAGTCCCCTCAGATACGAACCGTGGCGGCGGCGGCTTGGTCCGCCTTGCTCTTCTCGTCGTCCTTCTTCCGGGACAAGAGCTGGGAGATCATGAAGTGGGTGACGTCCTCGTCCTGCCAGTAGCTCATGTGCGACGCGATGGTGTTGATCGGGTTGAAGTCGAGCGCGCTCTCCTGGATGCTGTAGTCGACCCGGCCGTTGCGGTTGAGCGCGCGCACCTTGGCCTCCTCGCGGCGCAGCTTCTGCGCCTTGAGCTCCTCGGCGGCCCACGCCTCGCCGAGCTCCACGCCCTCCTCCGCGCGGCTGGCGCTGCTCTTGTGCTCCTCGACGCGCTGCTTCTGGAACCGCGCGTACAGCGTCTCGAGCTCGTCGTCGATGAGCGTCGCGTCGTATCCGGTTCCCGCCTTGCCCGAGGAGCTGTTCTGGCGCGCGAGCGCCTTCTTCCGGGCGTCCGTCTTTTCGGACTGGGCGTTGGTGTCGGAGATGACGCCGCCCGAGACGATGTTCGTGCCGGCGCCGGGAGGGAGGGCTTGGTTATGGGGGTTGCTGCTGTTCGCGGCCGAGGCGTTCGCCGCGTTGAAGTTCGCGACGTCCTCGTTGCTTAGTCCTAAACTGCGATTGAGCAGGCTGCTGGCGATGCCCGCGCTAAAGCTAGACCAGAGTCCGCTGACGCTCTGGCCGACTTTGATACCGATGCCTGATAGCCCTTGGGGGGCCATGGCGTTGAATATGCCCTTTTTGGTGTAGGGCAGGGTTTGGGGTTTGAGAGTTGACATTGCTGGCGAGATCAACGGCTCGAGGCGGTAGGAGATGGGATCGGAAGGATGGAAGACGTTGAATAGTTGCCCAACCTTGGGTGACGATACCGAGAACGGTAGGCCGGTGATTGGCGAAACGTGCTCATCCGTGACCATGGAAGAAATGAACGGATCATCAACGTATTCTGAATTGAGAGGGCTATCGGAGGGGGCTGCGTTAGGTTTGCCTCGAGCTGCAATGGTACGCCCTTTGAGCATCTGGAAGAGACCAATGGGAGAGCCAAGGCAGTAGAAATCTTCGACTTCAAAGTTGAATGCAAGATCTCGAGGGTCTTTGGAGGGCTCGGACCTTTCTTGGGAGGGCCAGAAGCGCAGCGGGTTGCGGAGGGTTTCCGAAGGCTTTGGCTTTTCCTTCTGTCTACAAAGAATATCGAACATGATTGCAGAACCTAGCGAGTGACCGATTATATGAACCTTGCCCTTGAATTCGGGATTGCGCTCCAAAAATAGCTTGTAGATTCTGTTTGACTCCTTTAGAACGATCTCGGCAATTTGCTCTCGGTAGGCGCTTTGGTAGAGTAGAACATCTAGCGCGAGATCCGAAATGAGGGAGCGAGCAAAGGCGACTCCTTCGATAGTGATGTCCTCCAGCGAGGGGTCTAGAAACTTGTTAATCTGAGTCATGGGGAAACAGGGGCTCGAACAGGACACTCACAATCATCCTCTTCGTTTGCGAGGTCGCTGAGGTCAGTCTCGCCTTTCTTCTCTCGCCGCTTAGGGAAATCCAGCAGATGTCTCCAACACACAGGTAATACTTGAATCTTGCAATTGCCCGGCCCGTTTTCGCTTTCTTTGTTGAGGGTTTTCAAATCAGCTGAGTGGGTGTAAACTGCTTTAATGGACTTCCGTAGCATGTTAACATCATGCACGAAATTGACACTTTCCATTCTAGATATGTATTAGCAACCCCGAGATGATCTATGTGTGATGTAAAGTAGTACTTACCGAAGACCTAGGAGTTGTCCGATACCGTGGGTAACTAGGACAAGATGCTCAATATCACGGCCTTGTGTCTCTCCGTCCTGGCCATTGTAGTCGTCCTGAATCTCCTGCTCCTCGCGTTTTCTGATCTGCTCTTCTTGTTTGTCTGGGTCTTCCGACGCTTCAATGAAGGATGAAAATTGACGTTTTAGACGATTTTCTTGCCGCTCTACCTCTGTAGTTGTTCCGTCATCGTCATTGTCTATGTCTCGGTCTGTCACAGAGTCTGAACGTGTGCTAGGTGGGGCTGACCGCCGTTTCAGGGACTTATCCGTTTTTTCGTCTACTCTCTCGGGAGGTAGACCAGCTGTCGTGGGAGTGGGCGGTCTCTTCCCGTCTTTCCCGTCTTTCCCATCTTTGCCATCTTTCGACTTTCCAGGTTCCGAGTAGCCACGCACGAGTTTTACGCCGTTCATATAACCACCGCCCGCAAACTTTTGATACACTGTTGAAGTGACCCAAGAGAATACGCTCTCGGAAGATAGCCAAGCTGTGTTCGAGTCTTGGTAAGTCGCTATACTGTTCATATAGATGCCAAAAAGACGATAAGTCTGCGGTTGGTGTTGGGTTGCGGGCTGGGCGAGCAACGGCTTAAGTGTGCTGTCAGTTTGCGACTTGGCAGCCGCTCTTAGATTCTCTGAAGATGCCTTCGGAGTTACATCTTGCAACCCGGAGTTGCTGCGAATTCTAGGCGCAGGATAGGTCCAAGGTTTGATTTTCAGATATCCCTCCTCGAGCTGAGATGCTAGGTTCTCCTCACACGGACGCAACGTTGACCCTTCTTGATAGAACCAAGTACCACGACGAACTTCATAGATCGGTCCCAACCAATATACCGGTGCTAATTCGCGTTCCTCTATGTCGACATCGAACAGGAAGTCTTCGTTGACCGGGACTCGCAGACCGCCTTGTTGACTACCGGTTTCTCCATCGATACTAGTGTTGACAACATTCTCCTCTGATGACACGGCCTTTCTACGCTGCGAGCTAGAACGCATCTGCTTATTCACCGACCCCCTTACTCGCTCGTCTTCGAGCTCCTCTAGGAGCTTCTGGTACGCATTTTCGATCGATCTCGAGTCGGTCTTGGAGAAGGCAACGAATTTCTTAGGCGGGATTTGTTTGGCATTTTCGTCTTCTTTCTTTTTTGATTTCAGGAGGTTGGGCTTGCGTTTAGGGACCTGGTGGTTAAAGAGTTAGCCACTTATACGAGGCAAGTGAAGCTGTCGGCATGGCATGTAACACTCACGTCAGCTGCGTGGAACCACATGACATTCAGCGGTGGACAGTCGGACGGGTATCTCCTAAAGCTCTGACCGTAGAGGGTGTTGGTACTATGGTCGTCGGCTTTCTTAGTAGCTGTGGTGGTGTTGGTCTTGGGGACGACATCTTTTGGAACGGGTGTGGTGCTTCGGTTGGTAGTCCAAGGGTTGATGGAATCGACGGCGCTTGCTAAATACGACTTCTCTACCTTCTTCACCTCTTTCTTCTCGCCGGCCTTCTCGCTAGGCGCACTGACATCACCGCTCCCTGGAGGCATATTAGTGGAGAGGCCAAAGGGCCATCCGAGGATCCCTCTCTTGGAGGCACAGGAGAATTGATTTGTGACAGGTCGTAATGATAGTGTACGAACACCTCGGTAGCTTCGCGGAATACGTATGAGAGAGTTTGCCGTCTTGATGAATGGTGGATGGTTAATGTAGTTGTGAGTTTTGATTTAAAAGCTCGGGGATCAAGAAGCAAAGTGTCAAGAGTGTCAGATATCCGAATTTATTATTAGGATCGATCGTCCGGCCCGCTTCTCTACCTTCAGACCGACGGGGTTGGCCGAGATTATGACAACTCGATGAGAGATAGATATATTATATACATAAAGGGTACTGCTAGAAACTAGGTAGGTTTTTTAAACCATTAAAGAAGAGAAATGAATGCATGATGTTCAAGCCATCTAAGAATACATAGGTGTATAGAAGGTGATGTCTATCACATGGTAACAAGTCAATGCCGTCTTTCAGTGAACTTGCTGTCATTGTCAGCCTTAAATGGGTAGCCTAGTGCTAATTAAGCTATGTGCATGGCGACCTGTAGGTACGGATACCATACCTATGACGAACCACTGAACGCTAAAACGCCTATGAAAAGAAGCATCGCACCGGCGCAAAAAGCTACTAGCTCAGGTACCGGAGGAGTACTATGGAGTACCTATCGCCCCGCCTTGCGGCTTCCTATGTACATGTACTTCCCACAGGTTCATGCTTATCGGCTTATCGGCTCTAGTAGAATGGTGGGGTACGACCGGATGACTCTAACCATTTCGCAGATAGCTCTAAATAATACTAAGTTTTCTTCAAGCAACTTTCTTCAACCTTTCTACTACTAATTCCCCCCTTGATGACACGATCCAATCAATCCTACACTTCTCCTTGGAACAAATATTGGTGTAACATGAAGTGACATTCTTGAAGCGCCGACAGCAAAGCACCGCCCGGGAAGACGCCGTCTACGAAGCGTCATCTATGGTCGATAATTTGCTTGCGCAACAAATCACCTCTCCTATTCGACCCTACACCCTTCGAAACAATTGCGCGTTGTTAAAAATCGAGAAAAATGGACGACGAGAACTATACCGCCGGTCCTGCCCGCCAGGTCGTCGAAAGGTTGCCGAAGAAGTTTAAGCAGATCAAGTTTGGTATTCAGTCTACCCAAGACATCGTCAATCAAGCTGTGATAGAAGTTTCCGATCGAAGCATGTACGATATTGAAAGAGGCAGGGAACCAACACAAAACGGTCTACTTGATAAGCGCCTGGGTACTTCCAGCAAGACTGGTACTTGCTCAACATGCGGCTTGCGACTCAACGACTGCGTTGGCCACTGGGGTCACGTCCGATTACCGCTACCTGCCTTCCATATAGGCTACATCAAGTTCACCATTACGATTCTGCAAGATATATGTAAGGACTGCTCTCGAGTCTTGTTGCCTGAGTCGGATCGAAGGCAGTATCTCAAAGAGCTGAGAAACCCATTCATCGACAATATGAAGCGGGTTGCCATCTGCAAGAAGATCAACGAACAGTGCAGAAAGGCTAAAAACTGCCCCTACTGCGGTGCAGTTAATGGTCAGATCAGGAAGATAGGACCTCTCAAGATCGTCCACGACAAGTTCGTTGCCTTCAACAAATCAACTTCACAAAAGAAACAGCCTCCCTTAAGCAAGATCGAGTTTGATAACTCCTTCGCAGAAGCCAGGAAACATATCCACGATCTTGATAAGCACCTTAGGAAGGCCTTCGAAGATTTGAATCCGCTTAGGGTTCTAAATCTGTTCAAGCAGATTACCCCTACCGATTGCGAGCTACTTGGGCTCGATCCCTCTGAAGGACGACCCGAAATGTTCTTGTGGCAATACGTCCCTGCTCCACCTGTGTGCATCCGACCCTCGGTCGCTCAAGACGGTGCGAGTAATGAAGATGATCTGACAACGCGCCTTGGAGACATTGTTATGGCCAGTGGTCTCATTCGCGCTGCGTTAGAAAAGGGTGTAGCCCTCCAGACCATCATGGAGCAGTGGGAGTTCCTACAACTACAAATTGCCGTCTACGTAAACAGCGATGTCCCTGGCTTGAAGGCCAACGAGGGGAGGGTCACAAGAGGCGTCTGTCAGCGCCTGAAAGGAAAGCAGGGGAGATTCCGTGGCAATTTGTCCGGAAAGCGTGTCGACTTCTCTGGCCGAACAGTCATCTCACCTGATCCGAACCTGGCCATTAATCAGGTTGCCGTGCCAGAGCTCGTTGCCAAGAACCTCACATATCCCGAGAGAGCCAATCAGCACAATATTGAGAAGCTCAGGAAATGCATATTGAACGGACCGGACGTGTGGCCAGGGGCTCAGACGGTCTTGAAGCAGGACGGCGATGAATCTTTCAAACTCTCTCTGAAGTTTGCGAACAAGATGCAGGCCGCCAATGAACTCAAATTCGGAGACGTAGTTGAACGTCACCTCGAGGATAACGATATCGTCCTTTTCAATCGTCAGCCCTCGCTCCACAAGCTTAGTATCATGAGCCATTTTGCAAAAATCCGACCTTGGAGAACTTTCCGACTCAACGAGTGCGTGTGCGGACCTTACAATGCTGATTTCGACGGTGACGAGATGAATCTTCATGTACCTCAGACAGAAGAAGCCCGGGCCGAGGCTATGACTCTCATGGGTGTCAAGCATAACCTGGCAACTCCAAAGAACGGAGAGCCTATCATTGCGGCAACACAAGATTTTATCACTGCTGCATATCTACTGAGCAGTAAAGATAACTTCTTTGACCGCAGGACGTTCACCTACATTGTCATGCAGATGATGGATGGTGTGACGCATCTCGATCTGCCGCCGCCCGCTATCTTGGCCCCCCAGCGACTTTGGACTGGAAAGCAAATTTTCAGTATGCTCATGCGACCTAACAAGGCCTCCCCCGTCAAGGTCAACCTTGATGCCAAATGCAGAGAATACGTGGAACCAAGCCCACCCAAGTCAAGAGCGCCGGATATGTGTCCGAACGATGGATGGCTTGTTGTCAGAAACTCGGAAGTTATGTGCGGCAGGATGGACAAATCTACCGTGGGCTCAGGAAAGAAGGAATCCATCTTTTATGTGATTCTGAGAGATTTCGGTCCCGACGCAGCTGTAACAGCAATGAACCGACTGGCCAAGCTCTGCGCGCGAGTATTGACAAATCGAGGTTTCTCGATCGGCATCGGCGATGTTTTCCCCTCGGCTGCTCTCACTGAAATGAAGAAGGAACTTGTCGCCGACGCGTATAAATTGTCAGATGAACTCATCGAGCAATTTAACACGAAGAAACTGCCCAAGGCTACTGGGTGTAATTTGGAAGAGACCTTGGAAAATAAGATCTCATCTACTCTCAGCAAAGTTCGAGGGGCGGCAGGAGAATACTGTATTCAGACTCTCAGCAAGAACAATGCCCCTTGGGTCATGGCGTCGTCCGGATCGAAAGGCTCTAATATCAACGTTGCTCAGATGATTGCTGTCGTTGGGCAGCAAATCATCGGAGGAAAGCGTGTGGCTGATGGTTTCCAAGATCGAACCCTTCCACATTTTCACAAGAATGCTCGCCAAGCTCCCGCCAAGGGTTTCGTCCGGAACAGCTTCTACACTGGTCTAGTTCCTACGGAGTTCCTATTCCACGCTATCTCCGGAAGAGAAGGTCTGGTTGATACAGCCGTCAAGACTGCAGAAACCGGGTACATGTCTCGTCGCTTGATGAAATCGTTGGAGGATCTCTCAACCCGATACGACGATACAGTCAGAACCTCTAGCGGAGGAGTGGTGCAGTTTCAGTTCGGAGCTGACAAGCTAGATCCTGTCGACATGGAGGCCAACAAGAAGCCGGTCAATTTTGCCCGAACTTGGTCACATGCCGAAAACCTCACATGGAACAATTCCGATAGAGCATTGTTGCCATTCGAGATTCTGGAAGTCTGCGACTCGCTTCTCGCACCAGAGCGTGAGCGCTACCAAAGACGAGGATTGTTATTCGGAGAACCTCTAGGGTACAGAGATGATAGCGACTATGCTATTGATGAACATGAGAGCGCTCGAAAATTCCTCGATACCATCTACAACCATGTGGAAGAGTTAGCGAAGAGTCTATCCAAATTCCGAACAACAGCAGGCCTCGATGGTTTGCTTACTAGGCCCAAGGGCAGTCTAGCGGCAATTCAAAGGAAGGAAGAGGGGACACTTCCAAGACTCGCATCTGAGAGAGTAGGAAAAGTCTCTGAACGTACGCTCAGGCAGTTCATTACGTTGTGTCTAGAGAAATATTCAAGAGCCCGAGTGGAGCCGGGACATGCTGTCGGAGCAGTCGGGGCTCAGTCAATCGGTGAACCGGGAACGCAGATGACTTTGAAGACTTTCCATTTCGCAGGTGTCGCCGGAATGAGCATTACGCAGGGTGTGCCGCGTATCAAAGAAATCATTAACGCTTCCAAGTTAATCAGCACACCAGTCATCACTTGTCCTCTACAGAACAATAAGAAGATCGAGGCAGCACATCTCGTAAGAGCTAGGATTGAGAAGACCTATATCGAGGATATTCTCCGATACGTCGATAACGAGTGGGCATTGCATAGGGCGTACATTACCCTTGGAATCAACACTGAGACCCTTGAAGGACTCAATCTTGGCATTACTCTCTACGACATTGCAACAGCCATTGTCAAGCAAAAGAAATTGAAGATACTGTCCTCCGATATTTACGTCTTCCCTCAAGACGCAACTATCGAGATTACTGTGAGACCCCCAGACCATGACTCAGCAGCAGCCAGACGAGCACCGAAAAGCAAGGCGGCAATCGCAGAAGCTACGGCGGATTTGCTAACTCGACTGGGCCACATAAATCGTGCCTTGCCATCTGTCCAGATTTCTGGATACCCTGATGCTACACGTGCAATCATTCAACAGGACGATAAAGATAAGACCTACACTGTGCTTGTCGAGGGTTACGGTCTACAACAATGCATGAATACTCAAGGAGTTATTGGTAGCAAAGTTCGCACAAACAGTGTCTTAGAGTGCCGTGATGTCCTCGGTATCGAAGCAGCACGTACTACTATTGCCGATGAAATCACAGCAGTCATGGCCGACATGAATATCGATCCGCGTCATATGGAATTGCTAGCCGATACTATGACGTACAAGGGCGAAATTCTCGGCATCACGCGTTTCGGTCTAGCAAAAATGCGCGACAGCGTGTTGCAACTGGCATCCTTCGAGAAGACAGCAGACCACCTGTTCGATGCGGCAGCTGGCATGAAAGCCGACCACATTGAAGGCGTGAGCGAGAAGATCATCATGGGACAGACCATGTCGGTCGGCACGGGCGCCTTCCAGGTGGTCCGCTACTTGAACGCATACTCGCATTGCAAGAAGTTGCCTACCGCTTTTGAGGACGCCTGGGCCGAGGAGGAAACGTTCCTCCGCAAGGGTCGAAGACGTAGTCATAGATAGCGGGATGCCATGCTAAGGGTGGCTGTGGCCCGTGTGGCAGGGAATCAGCATCGTTTAAGGAGTTAGGACGGCAAAAGATTTCAAGCATGGAAAGGCGGCGTTTGATAGGACGAGATAATTAGGGGTCTAGCTAGGGCAGGCATTGGTTTCTCGGGTTTCTATTTTTGCAACTGTCCAGTTATGCATGCAGGGTTCCGCGCGTGCAGGTCGGTAAGGGAGGGATGTGCTACGGACCTGCGGTGCCTGGGCAGGTAAGATGATGTCCGCCGGCACTTGCAATTCCAAAACTGCACGAGAAAGTTGCGGTGTTCTAATTCTACCTACTTCAAGTACCTATTGCTGCAGTTGTGAGGAATAATACATTCGTCTGAACAATCTCGTCCCGCGTTTAGGGCTCCCGGGGAGATGAGAGTCAGGGTATAAACTTATTGCCATGCCTCTGATCACAGCCTTCCACTTTCAATGGCGTGGTTAGTTCCGGCTTACTGGTCACATGTAGTTCTTCGGGTAGGGGACTTGTCTGTTTCCGACGTGGTCTCGTGCCATAATGTTTGACCCATAATCTTATCTTGGTCGCTAAATCGGCAACGGATCTAGGATTATTCATTAGAGGGCATTTCGTCCGAGAAACCCAAGCCGAGGCAGCAAGGCTAGCGACTCCTGAACATTGTCCCAGGTATGTCAGCTGGCATATGGGCCGGTATGCAGAACTCTATGCCAGGAATATACCCACATGTGCTACCCTCATCCCCGACAGCCCGTTGGAATGCTATATGCTGTGACGTGTGCATCTCGTCCAAGACTATGTGCTACGTGAAATATCGAGGCCTTGGCCATCTAGTGTCAAGTCTGGCTCTCTAGATAAACCGACCGCCACAGCTCAAGTCGTCGAAGTTACTAGCTCCTGAGACGCAGCAATATATAAACTGACACGGCATTCTACCTACCTAGGGACTTGAGTTATCTCGTTGGATAGTGTATAAGGTAGCGCATATGCGCGCGTATGATGTTGATAAGAAATTGAGCCTTGATATACGAAATAAGACCGTTGCTCTCCTTTTTGGTACTCAGGGGTTCGGAGCTCGGCTCGAAGGATGAGGTAGAGAGTGTTGAGAATTAGGCATGCGTGCGTTCTTATCAAGATGCATGCCGACTATATATTTCCCTATCATGAGATTATACTGGAGCCTGAAGTCTCTATTGGTCTCGGTTGGCTGCTAGTACTTTGGGTGCGATGGGCAAAATGAGGTCGCGATGATCGCCTAGCTAGGACTTCCCTAGCACATCTCTGCCATTGCTTGTCCTTAAACCTACTTGGCGAGTTTGCCGATAATTTAGGGCATAAGAGAATCATTCATTCGTTCCCCTAAATTCTCGAGAAACCTAGGACGAAGATAGAGATTCAAGGAGACATTCCCGTGAAGTGCCTAAGGAACCTCAGTGATGCGAAAGGGTCCTTAGCTATACAATGGTAGACATATTCACACCCATAGTAATGTGACAGGAACATGCTCTGCGACAATCGAAATTGTATCTCTGATGGTCGAATCGTGGTTCGGGAGTTTAGTTCAGGCCTTGGTCCCGGTCAGTCTGTTACCCCTATTTAGGTCGAGATGTGATTCCACAACTCTAGGTGCTTTCGAAGAGGAATACGTCCGACGAAAGTCTGGTAATCTTGGGTAATATTTGTGTAAGATCGAACATCTAGTGCTGAGGTTGCTACAGACGTGTATAGTTAGGGTCGAGTCTATATGTAGACGAGTCCTTGTAGATGATGAAGCGGTATCCGAGGTGGTTGTTTGGCTGAACTGTGATCGACAAGTATTAGTGTCTACGGTTGATAACTCTGACCCTTCTAGTGATATGGTGTTCGTGACCTAGTACTAGCTCGAAGAGCTCTTGAATCCTCGTTGGCACTAGGTTGAGGCATAGGAGGCCTTTGGTCGATGTATTCCTCCGACACTACAACTTAATACCTCAAGTCGAAGTTAGATTTATGCAAGCCACAGTTCCATAACTGGTCTAAGCCAATATGATTGTTGTGTCGTGTTCGGAAGCTACGGTCGTTGGCGCCTTCCCAATACCAAGCTGTCCATACCCATCTAACCTTCTAAGCCGCCTCTTCTTCCTAGCTCTTACTGCGCTCTAAGTGTATATTCTGCACTTTGTACGATTCTTAGGTCCCTTTTGATATCGTAGGCATAGGATGTCTATAGTTTGTCGAAGTCGGTCCTCGGTATCCTTTCCCGCTTCGGTATCCCACTCTCCAAAATAGGTAGCATTCTTCCCACCCTCACACCCTCCCTCTTTCTTCAGGATCTTCTTCACAAGCCCACTGTTCTTCCTTACTAACTATCCGACCTCTTCTGGCGAGTGGCTTGCTATTAATCGGTTTAACTTGCTGATGGGATTCCGGTCCGGAAAGGCACTGGGCCTCTAGCTCGTGTTACGGGCGGATTCAGGGGCATCCTTGGGGTTCCTAGTTACGGTCGCTTTTGTATAGTATTTAAATAATCGAACAATTGGAAGATCCAACTAATCGGAAACCTTCATCTAGATATTTATAAGAGGAAGTCCTTCAGCCTAGAACTGTCCCTCATCTCTATTATATGATAGCTCACCGCCTAGTTGGACAAGACACGGGCGCCTATGTCGCTTTCCGTAGCATAACTGAGTCGTTTTACACTGCAGGCAGCAGAGACATGGAGCACGTATACTCACAGCAGATGTCTCGGGGCCGACAGGCGGGCATTGAAGCACTGCCGTCCCCTGAATAGGCAGGATTTCCCCAGGCTGCGTATGCCTGCTTGTTTCCACCGGCACTTATATTGCAGAACACTTGCATACCAGGAGATCCTACGTCAATGGCGTATACACCTTCCTAGAAGGACTTTTCTTGGGGCCTATAGAAACAGCTCCGGGCCGGCAGACCTGCGAGTCCCGGTGAACCCCTTAATCCAAACAAAATTTTCTTCACGAATCCACTACAATATAGAGACCGCAGAAATATACTGGCTATATTCTTGTGCCACTGATTTCTGATAGCACGCGTAATTGCGTACGACATATGCCTTTGTTTCAGGCTGCTACATGTATAACTACCTTTGACACGCGGGTACTGGTCAGTCAGTGAAAACCCGGTATATGATATACGTCAAAAAGAAATGCGGGGTTATATCTATTGCACTCTCTAATAATACTAACGAGCTCCTAATATCAGTTACAACAATCTTTTCTTCCACTATTCTAACTACCTTATCATTCTCTACGTATGTGCTATGGAAGACCCAAGAACATAACTATAGATTCTACCTACCTAGACTCGACTAAACACCACATATCTGAAAGAGAGCGGTCAGAAAACACGAATAATCTTAGAAGCTCTCGTCGGGACCGGTGTTAGCGCGATCCCATTCATTGCCGAGCCCCATCTGACTCAGAACGATGATCGGGCATATAGGGTTGCGATTCCCGTCTACTTTCGTAGTGCTTAGGTGAGATACGTAATCCAGAAGCCGTTATTTATCAAAAACCGAGAAAAGGTTAGTTCCTGCATGCGGGATACGGCTAAAAGATGACAGATGAGAGCAGAGTTGCAACCCTCTCGGTGATATGCAAGTTTAGGTGCGTCCTAATGGCGCCCGGAACCCGCCAGTACATACTAAGCGATGCAAGGGAGGAAGTTCTCCGAGTGGTCGAGGAATGCGCCGCATCACTCAGTACCTAGCTAGCTGTTCAATAACGGCCATCCCTTCGAGGCACCGATCGGTGAGTCGGCGCCTTTCGTTGACGAACGGACATTGTGAGCGCCGACAACGTCCAGAATCCAGAATTATTCGCTAAGTCTTCAAGGATTGTATAGGGAATTTCCGTAAACTCGTGGATACCTATCATCGAGACCAAGGCCTAGACCATTCCGAAGCCTGGTGAACGGTTGGGTACCAATATACAGGCCACCACAAGACTCCGGGGCATTCAATTGGGTGTCGCTAACAGTGCCTGGTCTACTATCAAAAAGCTGCCTCTGCTAGCCATGCCATCTTCTTCTCTTTTGGTAGCCCAGGCAAGCAGCTAGATCTTTGCGAAAGGTTAGTTGTATCATAATGTCTACGAATCAGAAACACGGGATCGAACAAGTAGGCCCTTTTCATGGAAATCCACACAGGAATGGAGGAATCAAGGATAACACGAGGAAGACCACTTCCACTTAATCCGATAAGATATGTTATTATTATATCCTAAATGTAGTAATATGCTCACCCATCCGTTCTCACTAACACTGACAACAGTTACCAGGGGTGTATCGGAAAGACGGCATCTCGTTGCTGTATGAAAATAATGCGCTGAGTCGGCCACCAGTGAAATGCCGACTGAATCTAGTGTACTGGAGCTCCCTCGTACCTGTCCGGGAATGTCCTCGGCTTTTGTGGTGGACTCTTCACGAAGTTGGGGATCCGAGATGGGTCGTCCGTTTGAGTCCGGAGCCCGGGAGAAGACAAACATCCCCGAGACTAAGTCGAGAATGCCGATCTCTTGATTACGTGTCGAGGAATCTCAGATATTTGTGCTCTAAGAGATAAAAACGCTGCACTGAAGCGGGCATATTTTGAAACGCCAGTCGCCAACAACCCGAGGGATCTCTTCCCGCAGCACAACGCAGCAGGATTCACACCATCCCGAAGATGATCATGAGGCTCTCGATTCCGTCACCATGCTCTCCTCGATGAGCTGGTTGTGGGTTGCAATGACCGGAGCAAGCAGGCAACAGCTTTTCAGTATTGTCTAGTGGTCCTGCGTTGCCGAGATGTGGCTCTTGAGTGCCTTGCGCAACCTCAACTACCTGGATCGAAATTCATTGGACGAGTATTCATGCTTGACGAGGACAGGTTGAATATCTCTCCCGGAAGCAGAAGAGGGCTATCACTCTGAATGGTGTTATTTTGGGTTGAAAGTCTCAAGCCCAGGGTGCCGAATGCCAGCTCAATCCTATGTCGGCTCCATTCACCATGTAAGAGGACCTCGTTCTGACTAATCCTACCCGAGTCTTAACCATGGAGGAATAGTTAGACGCGCTTCGGCGCTACTCGTATTTCGAGCTGGGAGAAGACAACAACTCGGCATGACTGGCTTGCATAAATAGAATGCGGCGCGACCAAACAAGCAACACGGCTAGTTGCATCAATTACAACTCATTCGGGTTGTAAAACCCGAAGTAGGAGTTAGTATTGCACATTTCTGCACAGATCCAACTCGCAAAACAGGTAGTTTTTGTCGAACAATGCTAGCTCTCTTACCATATTCTACCCACGCACAACATATCTTGAAGAGTACAACACAACACAACACAACACAACAACAACACGCACGTCCAAGCCACTTCTCGCGACGCTCGCACAAGGCAGCGAGTGTCATCATCTTTTACGAAGTTACGTATCGGGACCGAAAACTTAGCTCTGCGGTCCGTTCGTTTCGGCACCTTGTTGAAAATAAGTCGACCGGTGGAATTATCGGATCGAGTCACACCGCATCTGTGCAAAATGCGGCGCCGACGGCCAATCCATCTTTCCGAAAGGCCGTCGCGTCTCGCCCTGAAAGACTGCATTTGTCAGATGAGCGATTGCGGATACGCTGCAGAACGGGTGCGTACAGCGTCCCTTGCTTCTTCCCTTCAGTCGGAGGCCTATCGGAAGAGCAGCTAGACGTAAAAGGTATGGAATTTTCTTGTTATCTGGATCCCTACAGACGCCACTACAACTTTTGGAAAAAGCACTGCCGTGCGACACGTCTGGTCCTGGTGTCCGTGACACTTCTCAGCTTCTGTGCTGTATTACAGAACACCAAGAGCTCTACATGTATGTCCGAGATTCTCGAACAACTGCAATATTCGGGGACTATAATCAATGATATTGGAGCGGAGCACCTGTCGGTGATCGTATACGAGCTATTGAAAAAACTATCGAGATCCAAGGGGCCAAGCTCTCGTGTCTGCTAGTTGCAATGTGCCGAAATCTAACCTAGGCTGCCTAGACGGCTGCCAGACGGAAGAGTGTGGATCTTCTACTTCCCCCTTGACCAAAGTGATGTGGATCGTGGGGAAATAATTTGCGGTTGCGGCGTTGGGATCCCGACGCCTCGTACGTCTTTCACTCAATCGGGGGCCTCTTTCAATTCAGAGTACATTTTCCCGCCGAGGGAAGGGCCGTAGACTCTTGTGCTATTCCAATAGGAAAAGGAACACCTGGGCCATGTGGCGTTAAGCCTCGAGATACCCGTGAAACACATTCGCGGGAGAGGCTGTGAGATTGCTGCATCTGGTGACTATGACGATGCGGCTGCTTTTCACTTCCCCCTTCTAATGTCGAACTTGTATTAAGATCTCATGCTAGATTAAACAAGTAGAATATTGATCTGCGGATAAGGCCTCAGTTGCCATCCCATCGCGAGTGAGCATGCACGCCTCATCGGGTCCTGCCTTCGGAGATCAGCACGGAGTTTAGGGCTGCAGTTTGACAGATTCTCCAGCTATTTGTGCCGAACAAACGAGATACAAACTTGTATATAGGTAGGTTAGAAGCCAAGCATGTCGCACGACATATAGCTGATGGAGGAATTCTCGTCGGCTACATGTACGTAGGTAAGTTAGGTACTTGGCTAGTAAAAGCGCACGAGTTGCGCCTACATAGCTCACATGTCCGCGGAAAATGCTTATCAGACTGTTGCGTGGTTGGGAAACTGGTAAGGTTAAGTTCTCTACATGTCAACTCTATGCTCACACCAACACATCGCTCAACACCAATCCAATGAGGCTATATTGATAAACCAAACAAGGTAAGGTGTTTCTAAAGTATATGCGGGAAGGAAGAATAAAGTCTAAAACAAGGTGTTAGTATTGTTGTTACTAGCGGCAACTAACCCTAAAGCTAAGGTAGCACTAGAGTAACAGTGAACCCTACAAGGAAACGCCCGCATGTGTAAGCTAAATAATAAATATTTTCCGAAGCCAAGCGCACGCGTACAGGTTAGATTTACTGAAATCCTGCCTGTGAGATGCGAAAATAACATACCTTAGACGGGATTCATGTAGCGAGAAAAAATCATAAAGTGTTCCTCCGTAGAATCCTGTTACATCTGATAGATTATGGTAAGTCGTAATGATATACGACAGCAAGTTATCATAAAATGTACGTGAAACGATAAGGCGACCCGGCAGTATGGTTGCGCTGCTGTCTAGGTACCTAGATAGACTGGAGCTCTAGACCGTAAGCTGAAGCTAGCTTAGTTTCCAAATTTGGCAAATTCCTTCAGATGGATCGCCCGGCATGTTGGGACAACTCATTTTCCTTGCTTGAGCGTTGGTTTTCTTTCATATGGAGGCAATTAGTTGGGCTCTCGTCATTCATGTCATCACTCATTCGAATGAAACAGCTGTTAGGAAGGAAAACCCGGTCGATCAGCACAGTTACTGAATATGATATGTTAATCAATTTCAAGTTTGCGGTGTGGGAGCCTGATCATGTCATATTAAGATGCAGGTAACATGATACAGATGGGAATTGAGTGACTTGTGACTGATCGCTTATCTACCGGAGGCCGAGCAGGTTACGCGCTTAGAGTACAAGCCAAAGTGTCAAATAAAGCGTTTCGCACGCACAGACATCGGGTAGTCATGAATGTAGCTCAAAGTGAGAAACGAAACCGTTGCGAGATGCCGTAGGAAGCAATAAGGATTATGAGCATGTGCCAGGTAACGTCGAAAAACCTTGATACTCCCCACTCCCCTCGATGTTATGTATGTACCTCTGTAACGGCTTCTCAGATGGCGGATGATGTCTTAGACATGACTCAAGTTTATTTCATTGAAGCGGGAAGCGAAATTATGTGTGAACGTGAAGAAAGAAAAAAGTCCTGGATAGACTTTAGGATATTCCGAACCGCAACTAATGTAGTTAATACCGACAATTAATACACCAGTAGGCCTACCTGGAGGGCTGATGCATGAGAGAGGCGTAGAGAAGAAGCAGTTGTTGGTTACCTAACATACGCGTTCGTCTTATCAATAGCCGGCCGGAGTTAAGAATTAAGTCTCGTGTCCGGCCGTGACCTCGTTGTTTCGTCATGTGTGGAAGCCGTCGTTTCTGCTTGTCAACACTGAACAAGATTTGTGACAGTAGGTTGGCGGCTTTGAGTCTGTGGTGTTCTATCTTCTCTTGCTCATGATTCATACTAATTCTTATGATTTACTCTTATGGTAGAAAATGGTAGAAAAACAGAGGGAACATCGAAAAAATAATAATGGCAATAAATAATTAGCTTGGATAATCGCTAGCGCCACACCCGTAGGGTTCTGATTTCGGCCCTAGACGCGCAGATCTTGCTGGGGCTTGCTGCACGTCTCGGTACTAGGAACCCTGCACCACGAGTTTGATCTTACTTTCTTACTTCCAACTATCCTCGTAAGGTCTTGTAGGCCTAACTCGACCACTCTCAGCGCAATCTTTCCCGAGCCATCAAGCCTCGAACGGTCCTCGACTACTGTAATCGGCGCATGAAGGAAAAAAAAAGGACCATAAGCCTTTTATTGTTCCCCTGTCTGCTTACTTGCTTTTTCGCATTAGCCTTTGGATGACAGCGATGGAATGCCTCCTGACGCCATCGCGCCTTCATCCCACATCTGTCAACTGCTTCGCCTAAAGTCGATCCCCTAAACAGGCATCTAGAGAAAGCTGAGGGCTATAGTGACTCGAACTGAAGGGCTCTAGCCAATCAGCAGCCCTTAGCCTCCCTGAAGCTCCTGTCGGCTGGTTTTCTTCATCGAGAATAGTGCTATACACACACGCACACTTCGCTACCTTTGGCCGGGTATAGATGTATAAGCAGATAATGTATGAATCGGTCGAAGCTTTGGCTAGTGCCGCAGAACGTCGAATACTTTCTATTCCGACCCAGTGTTGTTCGTTTCCGCCTCCCTGGGAGAGATCGGGTTACAATACTCTAATAGGCCTATGCAAACTCAGAGACTCGCATTAGCCTACCTCTACTTCTAATCTGCCCACGCGTTAGTCAACGCTTCAAGATTCATTTTACTGCTTCATAGACCATGTCTGTGTTTCTTCTCTCGCACATCATCGTTATATTGCCCCGCCATCTCAGGGACAGGGGACCCAACCAGCGTGCTGTACCTGGTCAAGTATTTGATGGCGGCTGAAAATGTCTAGGCTAGGTCGGGTATTTTGATGCGTACGACAACCCCCCATGTCTGAGATACTTCCCTAGTTACATGCAATCCTCGTTCCCGAACGTCTACTTGGCAGGGACTGTGCTGGGAGGATGGGCTGCACCGCCTTATCCACAGAGAAAGTACAAACACATGGGTAAGCTCTTGTACCGTTGTCTCCTGCTGATAGTCCCGATATGAATAACCTTCCCTTTCATATTTAGAAAGCCATAATCCGGAGAAATCTCCATCCTACCCAGTCGGTGGATTCCTTGTATTGCTTGACTGCTTACAATGCACTTTGTTAGAATCCAGTTGTCCCTCTGACGACCCCAGCCTGGCATCTCCTACCCTGCATTCTCCCCGATCCCAACATCTAGTACCTCGTCCTGGTCTTTTGGGTTCCTCTCGACACTTAGTATAGACATCTTCCCAGTTTACATATCTCTTCTTCTGCACCTAATTCTTTGTGGAATTTCTTGAATGCCCGGAGGAGATCCGCTACAAATATTCAATACACTTTTCATATAAGCGAGGTTATAGCAAAGTACCGTTGGTTCCGTCTGAACAAAGTTATCAAGATGGTATTTTGCGCGTACTGTGGGAAGAGCTTCACGCGCAAGGAACATCTAGAGAGACACATACCAAGCCGTGAGTGACTCACTAGCTCCACGAGTTCAGAGAACTGACCCCAGAGCAATAGATACCAATGTGAAACCGCATCGATGTAGCGCTTGTCAACTGTCCTTCGCTCGAAGGTTGGCCTCTTGTTCTATTACCAACGTATTCGACTATGCTTTATACTCATGACTTGTCTACAGGGACCTGCTACAAAGGCATCACTCGACATACCACGAAGCGCGAGATCCCATGGAGCCGCTCCCGGGTGGTGTTCCTACGGTAGCGGGACGAACACCTATCGCATGCCTTAACTGCGCACAAGCCAAGACAGGCTGTGATAAGAGGGTACCATGCGCACGATGTGCGGACAAGAACCTCGAGTGTCAAGCGCGGTTTGCCCGACGCTCTTCGAAGGCTGCCTTGAGGGCGGCACAAGCCAATGCTGCGATGAGCAATAACCATAACCATACCCACAATCACACCCACAACCATAGTCCAGTGCCATTGCCACCCCAAGCATCGCCAACACCAGCTACGACAGTGAACCCTGCATTTATGGATATAGACCAGAGCGTAGTAGTCAAACAGGACACCCCCATCAAATCTTCAATGTCTCCCGACAACGGCAACAACATGACCATTGATCCACGGATACAGCAACACGAAAGCCCGCCGAAGAAGAACTCGCCAGCGAATTCTCAGATGAGCACAGATGATTTCCCTTCTCCCCACCCACGGGTAGAAGGGCTCGATGAATTCCTTCACTTAGGCAACGATTTCATATCCCAAGAACCGAATTATCAGGACATGCTGGTCTGGTCAGAATATCCGCTGGATCTCGACATGTATACCAATAATATGCCGCTTGGTCAAGCTGACGTTCCTATGCCTACTTTCACGGAGCTCAGTGACATCTCATCTAATTCAGAACACATGAGCTCGTCAAGGGGGTCTATCCATACGAGAAGCACTAGCATAATCTCTACCGGGGACTTCGATTCCGGTGTTAAACCGGTCGACATGACTCTGAACACCCCTACCGACGCTATGATACCAGAGTTCGAGGTTGTCATCGCTTCTGAGGCAGCTTGGCCCATGGCTAGGTGCAACCCCCCTATATTTTCTGGTACATGCCCAAGGACAGCAATCGTTCACCTAGAATGCTTAGAACAGAAGTCAAGACACGAAGGTACCTGGAATGCGCTGGAACAATACCTGGAGCAAGTCGATTGGGATGCCACCGACCTAGCTTCAGTTATTCCTATGACATCTCGTACCCGTGACAAGATGCTGGCAATCACGCAAACATTCTTACACAAGGCCCTCGAAATTCACCGCGGAGGAGTCAACAGTCAATCTAAAAATTACTCCAACGCCGGATTGCTCAGTTTCTTAGTTCTCCCCCCGTCCAAAATCCTGGAATACTTTTTACGCAGTTACGTTCGGAATTTATCCTTCTTCTACTCACTAGTTTCGACTGGATGTGTAGACCCGAACGAAATGCTGCAGAACAACCAGGCCGCGGCCCTTCTAGTTTTGCTTATGATCGCACAGGGTGCCTCTGCTGTTCCTACGGCCGAAGCACGGGCTCTCTCAGCTGGCTTGATCGAGACCTGCCGCATTTCACTTTTCGACATCATCGAGAAGGACATTGAAATGTGCGCCGACCCTACCGCACTTAGATGCGCTCTGCTTTTTACGCTTCTTGGCTCGTGGAGCGGTGACAAGTGGCTTATGGACATAGCTATGGGGCAACGCGGGATGTACCTCTCGGTGAGACACCAACATTGCAATTTCCCATTCGCTTAGTGACATCCACTGACGGAAAACTATGCAGATGCTTAAGCATGCAGGGATGTTTGAGTCTCAGCCCTCCATGATTCCCTCTTTCAACAGTTCAACCAATGCGGAGCTTCAATGGCGTTCGTGGCTGCATCGGGAATCTCAAAATAGGTGTGTTATTGGTGCCACATCATGTTCCAATCCCGCTGGTAATTTTATGCAACATGCTGATCTCTCAATAGACTTATGTACAACTTTGTTATGGTCGATCAGGAACTGAGCTTGTTCCACGACACAGCCCCTATGCTTGCTACCAGCGAACTCTGTGCCCCTTTACCAGGGCCTGAGCTGTTATGGATGTCGGCCAACGCTGACCAATGGATGGCTGCCATGCAGTCCATTTACGGCTGCACCGCCAATGTTAACCCACAGCTACTCAACACCCCCTCCCTTACACCGTCGCTATATGATCTATTTCAAGATTTCCTCCACGATAATCTGTCAAGGAGGCAAAGTAGCTTATCACCGCATCAGCTGCGGCTGCTTCTCCACCCACTTCAGTCTTACCTTTGTCATGTAAGGCAGATGCTATCCTGCTTCTCAGATGTCATGAGTGCGAGACGTCCGGGTAACAGAACTGTTACGAAGGAATCATTCATGACGCGCCTCGATGAAGTTCAGGCGCTGCTGCAGAAGTGGTACGAACTGACTATCAGCTACTACAAGGCAAACCCGGCGTGTCCCATGACTAAGACTAATCTGGTCCTTTATCATCTAATCTCCCTCAATGCGGTCACAAATTTTCCAGAAATTGAGCGGCTAGCACGACGCGATGGCTTTGACGGGTCCTACTGGGAGCTGTCGCTCCGGCACAAACGCTGCATCTACCAACGGGAGGAGGCTATCTTCCATTGCGGGCAGGTATACAGATTACTGCGCTCAATGGCGCGAGACCGGCGGCCCAATTGGTGGGGTGCGGCCGTTTACCGTGTGACGCTCATCCTCTGGACCGACAGCGTGTCACGGCTAGACCCCAATTTCCAGAAACGTGATGAATCTGGAAGCCCTGTAGCTATCGATCTAGTAACCCCGGAAGACCCCGCAGTCATTTCCTATCTGTGGGGCAGCGACGGCGTGCCGGTACTGACGCTGCGGGACGGCACGAATGCTAGCTTAGACAAGCCTAGCGATGTACTCGACTACGCTGTTAGGACACTGGAGGACGGTTTCAGCTCGCGGCTAAGCGACGGCATCAAGCGGAAGCTGGTGACGCTTAGCAATAACTGGCACCCCGATGGAGTCCCCAGTGCAGCTGCTAGTGTACATGCATCCACTACTGCAAGTATTTGTTGATGCCATTAACGCCTTCTTTTTACAAAAGTTCTTACACGATATTACGTTTTCCTTTTCTTTTTTTGTTCCTATTAAAACTATCTACGTACTCAAGACATATACATAATCGCCTCACGTGGACATTGGCGAACGTTTGGATGATTAAAAGGCATAGGGCTATTGCTCTGCTCTAAGCAGCGCCTATACATATATACCCACTGGAAAAAAGAAAGGAGGAATTGGACGATGCTCAACCATATACAGGAGGCTTCTATTATGGCAGTAACATGAGGGGCGTGTGGTGGCATCCTAGGCGTTAGGTACGGGACTCTTTCCTGGACTTCGGGGAGGCGGGCAGACGGCTAGACGGCTAGACGTCGGGGCCTAAATGGTCTACCGGGGCATTAGAAACTGCGGATGACTACATATGATAACCTATGAGGTATAGGGGGGCTAATCGTCGGGCTACTTGTCCAACCTGTCCCTAGTTGGGGGCGGAATAATTTCCGCATGCATAACGCGTGCTTCACTTCAATAGATATTTTTTTACCTCTTGACATTTACCTGCGCTTCTCACTATGTAGCTACGCTCATTCACTTCAGTACTTGTAAATACCGTATAATCCCAAACCCCGATTTTCTGCGGGAATTTTCCCCACCCTATGTCTTGTCCGGTATGAGTGCCTAGGTATTATCATACCTGTACCTAAAGGTAGACATCTTCATCTATGTACATACATGTAACAAGCCATTTTGTAGGTACCTAAATAATGTAACTCCGATATGTACGCAGAGCCTTAATAATCGATCTTACTCTCTCCCCTTGTTATAGATAACCATGACCGCGCTACTCTCTACACCATCGCCCGGGCTATTTAGCGGTGATCCTAGATCATGCTTATCTCAGGACTTAAAATGTCGAATACAGTATGCGATCCAGTCTTCGTAAGGGTACGATCAGCGTCTGTCATCGCGTTTATTTACTTCGTGAGCCACTCCGCACATCCGCGCTTGCCTCGTGCTCTCACCCAAACCCCTATTGTCTCCACCTTCACGATGACCATGGCAGCGATGACGATGGCTTGTGCCAGGCTTATCCGGATGTGACTTGCGTTGCCGAAAACCCAAGAAGGATTCCAATATCTGGCGCGCTTCCGAGGTGCTGCGGATATGGTTCGAGAATAAACTAGGAAAAGCCACAATTGCCCATTACGGGCTCTCTATTTCCCATGAATCTGGCTGCATATGCTATCTAATGTACCTACCCGTTTTGATTGACCCTAATCTACGCGTATATGCGGGCGGAAGGGCCTGGGCTCCGTGGCTCGGAATCGTACCGACTGCCTCGAGTATTCTTGCCATTTAACGCCGCCGCCGATGCTGCTAATGCGGTTAGCTGCCGCCGTCGCTCGTGTACATATATCTTATGTTCGTCTATAGTACCTATGTATGTGTATGCGTGTATACACACACGTAAGGTCAGCTAGCCAGCTACCCAACCAACAGACCCTTATTCCAAGGTCCAATCCAAGTTTTCCTCGCTGGGTCTTACCACTGTCTATCTTGCTTTCTCTATTGGCCTTAAATTTCTCGGTATCAGCTTGCTCACCTCAGCTGCTATCTATGACAAGAGACCCCTTTCTAGGAAATATCCCGCGGGGTTGGTTAGCTGCCATGATTGGATACCAGACTATTGTTGCATGCGCGTCTTAAGAGATATGCGCGTCAGATCCTCACCGTCACTCATTTATATGGGTATCAGAATGATAGAAGAGATAGGTTGTAAGAGAGCTAAGTGGTCAATCCCCATACCCGTGACCGGGCACGCATGTATGTGGGTAGGTCAGTATCATATTCCTAATGTGGCTCATTTCTGGGAAAACTCGATGCCGGATACCGAGAGCACCGTGGAGATATTCCATCTACATAACAACTTGAACTGCCTAAATGCCCATATGCACGAATGAGTAAATTATCAATCAATTGTTTATAGGTATTCTTGGCTTACCAGACCCTTAGTAGGTTACATTATAATTTATGGGATTTTATGTACGTTATTAGGTGGCGATCTTGTTCTTGGGCCAAGGAGCTGGAGTAAGGCAAGCGGAGTATCCCACAGCCACGGGTCCCTGTGGCTCGGCCTAGATTGCCTAGCTGGGTAGGGTAAAAGCTGAGATGGCAGGATGGATGCAGGGACCCCACCCATGAAGTTGACGATGATTCAATGTACCTACCTACATATCGGGATGTACTATGTATGTAGCACAAATATATGTGAAATGCTACGATATGCACTACACACCAAGTTAAATGCTGAAGTTACACTGATTATCATGAATCTGATTAGATAGATTCTTGTTGAGCTCATCATCGACATAGGATCGACCATATTCTTACCCTAGACGATAGAGGTTCTGAATGAACGAGCTCGAGACAACTTCTCCTATGTAGTTGATAGGGATCGTCACATTCAATACCATTGTAGAAGGTACATATTCAGTACAACACATAAGCATCTGTCTAAGCAGTTTTCAGAGACATCGTACCTATTGAATATATCCCTGTCTTCCGCTCATGTATTGGTTGACAGGGATATGTAGTTAAGAGACAGGGGTAAAAGGGTCGGATCCTACCTAATGTGTATTGGTTGCCCAGTTCAAAGTCCCATGCGGCTGTGAGCTTAAACCGATCTCAGTTCATCTCAGTTCACCACTACCTGTATGTTCTGCAGGGGCGAGGCCATAGACGATGAGCAATAGATGAAGGTAGTCTACCTTTGTAATATGCCATCACTCTACATATGTATCCCTCTAGCACGATAGGTAACCTACTTCATCCCATACAGCCCATACTATATGCGCTGCTGCGGCGCGAGCCTCCCGAGCCCAGGGGGTTGGCTGCGCCCTTGGCTTATCCGGATCAGGATTGTTCATCGTTCGACCCGTCATCATGCAGCCTTACAGTAGGATTCAAACATTCTTCTTCCCTCGGGTCGCACCGTAGAAGGAGACCGCGATCCTCGTAGCTCGATGGAAGGGGTCGGGGTGCCAGGCACGGCCGTGATCGGGCGGCAACACCGGACTCTCACTCTTCCTCCTCGTAACAAACCCCCACATACGACAGTAGGATCCAAGCCGCCACGTGCGAGGTATATACACCGTAGCCATGAAGATGACCGTTAGGTAGATCTTTCCATCTGAAGGCACCGCGCACCAGTAAGACCGTGCCGCAACCAAAGTTGGTGCAGCCTTCCGGCACTTCATTCAAGCGGATTGCGCGGTCCCAAGCTATTGGGAATTGACACTCAACAAGGACTCTTCTTTCGCAAGGTAGGCAGGCAACGAACGATAGGTAGCCTAATAGTGATTCAATTGATTCGAACCCAGAGGTATTGAGGCTATAAAGAGGTAACACAGAACACTTATTGGCCAGTTGCCAGGCATTTATGCCAAGTGGTTTCACTCTTTGCCCCCTTAAGAATCCAACTCCCAGTCTCTCTCCCTATTTTCCTCACCGAGCTAAGCAACCAACCAAAGGGTCAGTCTGCCCACAATTCTCTCGTCGCCTTGTCCACTTTTTGCCGTATGCTCTTCCACGGCCCCTGGAATGAAGCGAATCACTTCGACGGGAATGAACCTCGTCTCGTGTCTCACAAGTATCCCTTATGCCCGGAAGTCCGATGGGGTGTAACATAGCACAACAAGCTCTGGCCAGTAGGTTAATGCTCGCGAATAACGATAATGCCACTGGTTTGACTTCCAGTGGGGTAATTATCGCCATGTAGCATTCGCCCTTAGGAAACCTTCGTTATAGCATGGATGCGATGGATCGTCTGCCGTTTTCCATCACTGGGATGTATTGGGATGACGGCAAGTGTTGAGCACCTTCCTATTAGATAGGGGTAGACTGCTCTCAACTGGTTTGGAACATGGGTTTCCTATACTGTTGCTCACATAATCTTGAAGATCGTCGACCAGCATACCGTAACAATGCCACGGATTTTATGCGCTGGCTAAGTCCATTCCAAGTAGCGGCCTCCGTATCCTGCAACTTGAGTCTTCGTGGAAGTCCCCGCCACTCCGCCATTTACGGCAGCTGGAATGAGGAGCATAGGGAGCTTCAGGGCCTCTCAATCCCTTGGTGGCGAGGCTTCTTAACTCTCAGCCTCCCTAGATTCTGGGCAACTATGTGTCCGTCCGTCCGCCTTCTCCGTTAGTGTTGTCCGCCGTCGCACGGGGAAAGGTCACAGCGACATTCCCCCCGTCCGACTTTGTCTTCGAGACAGTTTCGGAACTCCTTGGGGTTCGGCTCGTTATAAGAAAACGCTGAAGACTCATTTGGATCCTGGTTGCTCGAAACGTCATCGATTCTCTCTCTCATCCTATTCACCAACAACGTATCCGAATCTTGTTTTCTTGACGGCGTAAGAAAGACCGCCTTCTCTCTTTATACATCCCCATATCTTCGTCCGGGTGCACAGATCCTTACGAAATTTAGCTTTGTCATCAAAATGGCGCCTTCTGCTACTACTAGTGCTACCACACGTCCGGCCGCCGAGCCAATGAGCAACCAGGCCAAGCCTTTGACAGGCAAAGTAGCCCTCATCACCGGCGCCGGCCGTGGCATCGGCAAAGGCATCGCGCTCGAGCTCGGTAAGCGCGGCGCCTCCATCGTCGTCAACTACGGCCGGAGTTCCAGCTCCGCCAACGAGGTCGTCAGCGAGCTAGCCAAGCTGGGTTCCAAGGCTGTCGCCCTGCAGGCTGACATCTCGAAGCCCGCCGAGGTCGCGGCCCTCTTCGAGAAGGCCATCTCCCACTTTGGCGGCGTCGACTACGTCATCTCGAACTCCGGCATGGAGGTCTGGTGCGAGGAGACCGAGGTCACGGCCGATCTTTTCGACCAGGTCTTCAACCTCAACACCCGCGGTCAGTTCTTCGTCGCGCAGCAAGCGCTGAAGCACTGCCGCGAAGGTGGCCGCATCGTGCTCACCTCCTCCATCGCCGCGCAGATGGCCGGCATCCCGAACCACGCGCTTTACGCCGGCTCCAAGGCGGCCGTGGAGGGCTTCACGCGTGCCTTTGCCGTCGACTGCGGCAAGAAGAGGATGACCTGCAACGCCATCGCGCCTGGTGGCATCCAGACTGACATGTTCGACGAGAACGCCTGGCATTACGTCCCGGGTGGCTACAAGGGGATGCCCATCGACAGCATCAAGGCGGGCCTCAGGAAGATGTGCCCGCTAGACAGGGTCGGCGAGCCTGCCGACGTTGGCAAGGTGGTCTACTGCCTAATCAGCGACGAGGGTGAATGGATCAATGGTCAGTCAGCAAATCTGTGTTCTCATCATTCTATTGCTTTCTTGTCAAGATCTTGGCGATTACAATAACCTGGCAATGCGCGTAATATTAACTCATCATATCATACAGGTCAAGTCATTCGTGCCTCTGGTGGTGGCGTCTAAGTTACGCAACACCCCCTCAACTCGGCTGTACTGTTCTGCGTTGACCGCCGCCGTTGGTGCTTCTTATGGAAGGTACACGTAGGCGTGAATCTAGATCATGAATTGCCAAGCACGAAGTGGACATTTATGGGTGAACAGAGGACCTCAAGTGACGGGAATAAGTCAACATCACGGTGGAGATAAAGGTTTTAGGAGGCACAACATCTAGTCTGTTAGTTCTCCACATACCGAGATTTTCCGGGATGGCCTACTGTTTAGCGTAGCGAATTAGAAGGAAATGCATATCTTTATCTAAATCTCAGCTTCTCTCATCGTCACTGTCGCCGCCACTATCGTTGTCCTAAGCATTCACATGTCGCTAACACATCCTTGGAAGGAGGTCAAGCTAGGTACCTATGCAGTTAAACTATTAGATGGCTACCCAGAGCAGGATAATCCGCGTCCTATACGCTGAAGTTAAACTATGAGTTAGTTACCTACCTTAAGCATTCCCAAGCCAAGATCTCACCTAGTAGTATTAGATACTAGGCCCTTCCATTGCTACACGATACCCCAGTTCCTGGAGAAACGCCATGGAATCTATTTGCATGCAGACGGTGAGCAGATTGTAACAGCTGGTCCAGACATATCACTAACATCAAAAGCCACCGATAAGCCTCTCACCGCGAAATATACGCACACTCTACCAACAACTTTTTAAGGGGCACTGTCTCACCGCCCTCATGCACACGCCTCCGATTTCTGGAACCTCCCACCTCAAGTTAATCTAATTTATATGTAGGTGCGTACGTTACTCAAATGTGGATGTCAAACGCGCATGACAAGCACTTATACCGTATATCCTAAATATAAACCAACGCGAGCTCATATCGTTGTTAGAGAGCGACGAGCAGCGGGCCAAGCGGGTAGGTGAGCCAACGAGTGAGAGCTGTTATTTTTGAACAATTTTCTTCCAAGACCCAGTTCATAGTGTATTTAGCAGACCATGTTGGGACGCGTGGCCACGAGAGATAAATGCTAAGCCACTTAGCCTGCTGACCACCTCGCAGAAAAAAAAAGGGGTGCGGTATTGGCTCTCCCTGTTGTTGATTCCCAATCGAAGCATACATACCTCGTGGACTGACAGACAAGAGGAGGAGGAGGAATAGGAATAGGAATAGGGGTGAAGCGATAGTGAGTGAGAGATGATGGAGAATGGATTGGGGTACACTCGCACAACATAATCAGGCATAATGTGGGGGGTTCTGTCCTTTCGCTCGCATCTATTCTCTCGTCTTTCTTCAAGTTCCTATCAGCCATTTCGTGTATTACTACCTAGGTACCTAGAATCTACAACAGGCGAATAAGATCTGAATGAACCAAGGTGAGGTGAGATATGACCACGCAAGGTAATATCCAAACGACAGTTACCTGTGAGTCAATTTAATCTCGCGTGCAATACCTTACTAACTTTCGATACACGTCTATTTCTGAGGTATGCACGGCGCATGTCTCATTGTGACAAGTAACGGTTCTACCGTTGCTGTCAGCTTGTTTAATAACGCAATTGTCTCTTTCTGGGCGCGACTGTGATGTGGTTTATCAGAGGCGTACAGTATGTTAAGTTTAAAATGTTCTCGTTCAATATATCTACGGTAGAGGTTGGCGCCCCAGAGATAGACAAATGACCAATAGCATTTCGACCTACGCGAGAGATGCGTCAGCGTATCGAATAGGAATCGGGATATAACTTACACCGACGACGATGTGCATGTGATGGCAAGAAGTATGTGCAGCGTCGGTGGCGGTGCTAAAATGCAATATGGAATGAAGAGTGTATGAGTAAGCCGCATCTCTTGTGGTCGGCAGCTCATGAAAGTACGAAGGTTACACGAAGCTGACATTCATAAGGAGCACGACAGAAGAAGAGCCCATGACAGCGGCCCCGTGCAGGATGAATGACATAAGAGGGGAAGGCAAGAAATAGAATAATACGTGAAGTTTCTAGGCGTTTCATGTACGGGGGAAGTCGGTGTTTGAAAATTCGCTTGTCCTACCATGTGTGTGGTGATGATGCCCTGCAGGGCGATCTTGGCGATCCAATTCTCGTTGTCCTTGCTACATGTCAAGACGTTAATCTCGCCTAGACTCTACATTCAGTCATATGTAGACGATATGGAGATACGACCGAAGAACGACCTGGAGTTCCGACTTGCCGAGAAGCCTCTATCTCTAGGTAAGTTCCATAGCCAATAATGACATCGCCATTTTTAGATGGACAGCTAGCGATGGGCCAAGCGCCACGCCCTAGGCTCCCGCAGCCGTTATCCCAAGCCGCGTCTCGTAAATATTCCGTTTACCTGGCGCGAGACGAATTAGGAGGGATCTTGCGATTAGCATACAGTGTGAAATCTATGTAGTTCATTGGTTTTGGTTGTGACCGGTCACCTCGCGCGTAGGATGCTAGTCAAAACGACTGGCGGGATTGTTAAGGAGCTAGCTATCAAGACTCGTCTTGGATTCTCGGTCTGTATCAGCCCTGCCACATGGCGTCAGCAAAGCCACACCGATGTCCTTACTGGCTGCTTCACCTAGGTACCCAGGTATGTTTGAGCACTTTGTCGACGAATAGATATCCCGGGATGTCAGAATCCAGGAGATTTCCTATCAAACCATTAGCGTGGATAGGGCTTGGGGGAAGCTTCCTTGGGAAACATACATGATACCCGCGAGACTCGTCTTAGAATGAACTGTACAGAATTTGTCGAACTGTGATGACAAACCATCGGTGAGCCGATGACTCAATAGTGAATGACTACCTAACTACCTATACTATTCAAATTTGGGTTAGATTTCTAACCGCTCAATAAAGAGATGTAACCGGCAGAGTGTAGATTACTGGGAGATCCCATATACCCCAAGCACCGCACACATTCGGGAACTAAGAAGTGGCAATGATTCTTCGGTAGGGCTGAACAAGACTAACCTGCATTGTTTGGATGATTTAACGGGAGGACTTCTGACCATTAATTATTGTCCGTAATTGGAAACATGTCCGTGGCATGGGATAGTTAATAGGACGAGTACCTGGCTCTTATCTCCGTGCGGAGAAATCATAAGATATCGACAAACTATAAGCTATACTCGCGAAGTACCCAGAAGTATTCTAAAAGGCCTAGAGTGAAGGATTCGAGCAAGTATGCTGGCATGAGGCGCTGTCTGATCCAGTGATCTATGCCATGGCTAGTAGAAGAGGTATTGCAAACGGATAAAAGGCACACAGATTAATATCAAGAAGTCTGAGGAAGCAAAGCAGATTATGTCATATAGCCCCTGCCCATGGGTAAACCAACAAGGATCAAGCCAATCCCGTCTCGGCGCCTCTTGGCTTCTTAAGTAATCGAACTAGATGACGATCCTTAGCAGTAGACGAATGTGAGAACCTCGTGCTAGCATCCTAAGGGGGTACTGCGATATTGAACCTCAATCTGCGGTTCATTAAGAGAATCCGGCAACAGGTGTAGCGCCATATGAGGCCTAATCGTGGGCGTAGAGAAGGCATCCAACTCGCGAAAAGTGGCAAGCCTGACCGATACCGGTACTGGGGAAGAGATTGTTCGCTGAGCCACAAGGTCGCATTGCAGAAGCCATCTGGGCGCCCGGCCGCCCGGCCGAAGCGGCCTGTAGCTTCGAGGCTGATGTCGCCATCTGTGAGGGACCTTGGAAACCCACCCGTTCTTTGAAGGCATGAACCGTTTTCTGCCACATGTCATAAGCGATTCGATGGCCACGAGGTAATAACAGAGGTTCGTTATCACATCAAGGCTCTCGATATCGCAAACCCATTGCGTAGGCCATTTCTAGACCGTTCTGAGGTCTGACAAAGCCTAGGATAACTCGCTTGAGGTGATTCGCTCTGCATATGTGCAGCTCGTTTATGTCCTGCTTGCACACTACCTCGCAGTGTCCTCCCTTGTGTGATTCCATTGAGCCACCACCAACAGATCAGTAAGTATCTTAGAAAAAGAAAAATGCATACGTGGAATAGTATATTTTGCTCTTGGCAATGGATGTCCAAGGACGCCTTTACTCTAGGAGTAGCGAAACATACTTCCATGTTTGGCAAGTATTTCACAAATCCATGATAAAGAGGTACCAAGGAAGCTCATGTCGAATTCCATATCCGCGGTAATCTTAGATCGCTTATTAGAGCTGCCTCTCTCCCCCATGGGTCTGTATGCGCGTGTGCATGTACGGTAACAACATGAGATGTGAGATGTGAGATGTGGGATGTGGGATGTGGGAGAACTTCTAGGCTTTAACGGTACGAGTTCGGCCGAGTAAACGGTGATCCCAGGATCTACATAATCAGCGACTCAACTAATACGAAACTGGTTAGCCTTTTCTCGAACTTTCAGATAAGGTTTTTTAGGGTTGCGGCGGGGTCAGCTCCTAGCAAATCGTTTCACAGTACTTTGATCTGTTTGGTCAGCAACCGAAGCTAACCTATGTAGTGCTCCGGATTCCTTGCGTAACCCAACGGGTAGGTGCAGACTACAACAAATCTACATAGTGAAGTTCACCAGCTACCGGTTTAGCGACCAACTCTTTTGAGACATCAGAATAGGTTATTGGTATCAAGGTAAACCCTGTTGCCATTGTAATTCATGATGAATCCAAATCGTTAAATTGACATCAATAATCGACTTTGTGATTGTCTATCTTTTCCACGGGAATAACACCTTGAAGACAGAGTCGAAGTCTATGTAGCTCTATGTTGATATTGTAGGGTGGGCAGCTTTCAGTTTTGTGTACATCAATAGTTCAAATCTCTCTTCCGTAGTTCCCATGGAACTCAATCTCCTATACTGTGAGCTAGTCATTCTGGATCCCTTCTAAAGTTCAAATATTAACGTCATTGATTATTGTACTACATATTCTTCGAATGCCAAACTATCCCGTTATGATGCGGTTAGGCAGCTGTTCAGCCTCACGGCTCGAGATGTGGCAATGAAGTAACATTTGAACAGGCCATGATGCCATAGATCCCCCGCCTCAGACATATGTAGTACTTTACGTCGCCATTGAAGCTCTGCAGTGCAGTGCAGTGCAGACTACCTAGGTACATACGACTTGGCTGCAGTGATCGTCGCAAAGATGCTCTCTCGATGTAGTACTTGAACTACAGGACGATGAATATGTAGCTGTTGCGGGGCTGTGCTATGTAAAGTAGAATAAGGGAAAGATCTTCGTAAGCTGAGCTAGCAGCTAGTAGCATCACTGGGAGCAACTGAAGTGGTAGAGGAATGATAGGTTTGGTCGTATTCTAGGGGTTTAATAATCACTCTACAGAACTTGGAAGACTCTTATAAGAAAGTATACGTAACTTATTGCGCATACATAATAGCATACTAGTCGTTCTCTACATACCAGATAAGGGCAGGTAGCTTAAGATTGCCCAAGCAGTGCTAGCGGCTCACTTACAGAAGATCCTAGGTTAGTGTGCCCATCCGAAGACGCGGACCAGTGGCATCCATGGGAATGGAATCAACTCTACTAGCTAGGGTTCTCGACTATGTACCTATTACCTCACGAGTGGCTACCCAATAAACCCCCCACATGTAGGGAGGTTGCATCGCATCATCTAATAAATTGCGTCTTACAAATTAACTGTTTTCCATTCAATCAACTCGTCAGCGACCTTAGCTCCTTGGGCTACACTCCCGATAGGTGTTTGTGATACATTACTCATAAATCCTGCCGTCGGGCTGATTTTGTGAGAAGCTGATAGAAAGACTTTTGATCATTTCTAAGCAGGCGCGCGCCTACTGCTGTGTTAAGTTATCGTCTAAACTCCGGTGACCATCTCGCCCGGGTTTGAGACAATCCGCGACCCACATGCCGCGTCTAGATCCGGCGCGGTCAGATCTTTCTTGCTATGTCAAGGGGTATTCCCGTGCTGATAGCGCTGACGCTCAGGGTGCCACGGAAATTTTGGGAGGGCATGCCTTTGTCAGCGCCAACGTCACAGAAGATGATGAATGGCCTTGATGAGATGACGAAAGATAACAGCCAGCAGTAATCTACAGCTCATAGGTTGAGCGAACAAGCGCCCCTTATTCCATGTTGGGCGCGACAGCTCAGTAGCCTCCCTCGCTCGACAAGTACCGGCCGTTGCTGCATGCCTTGTCATAGCTCATAAAGCTCCGATCAACCAATGACAACCCGTAATTGAGAGCATCGTGTGAATTGTTCGTGTCAGGGTCATCAAAGTAGGTAGCCGCCTTGAGACGAGCATGCGAGCCAATGCACTTGAGAATGGCGGTGTAGAACCAACCGAAATCATTATTCTGAAAAGTAAAATAGGATCAAGTCTCTTTCTAGCCAAACGGAAATCTTGAAATGTCTGTAGTGGTCGTGTATCATGATGTTGTTCGTACATGGTTATGTCTCTAAAAAGATTAAAATAGTAATTTGATGCTCGCCGTTAGAGCGGCGCAGTTCCCAACCGTCGTGGCCGAACCCACAAGCCCAACGTAACGCCTGTTGCCTTATAGCATAGATAAGGTAGCCACCCCTAATGCTGCATAACGTCCCCAAGTGACAGAAAAAAGCAAGTGTTTCCTAATGCCCACCCCCTCAAAGCGCCGAAAACTTGCTTTCGCTGTAGTGAACCCTGTCGCGAAACAAACAGAAATGTATAACGTTGTTGACGTCGAGAAAATCGATGATCATTATAAAAGCCGAACTTGAAACATATATCGCTGCGTAAGCCATTCTGGCCTCTCTTGCGTCGCATCGTAATCTCGTCCGATAGCATGCGCTGCAATGCCATATTTGCGCTGGTCGTGATGGTACTAAAAACGTAATTTCGACTGTCCACCTGTGGTTTCAGGCAATGAAAGGCATGTCTCCCTTTCTATGGCTGATCACTTCTAGTGTAGACCCTAGGTTTTGACCAAGGTAACCGATCATCGCCTTGGTGACTTCAGGTATGTCGGAAAGATCGGTACAGACTACTTCTCGGAACCTAGCATAAACCTCTTCTAGCTTGCGAAGCTCCCTAGATAAGATCTCAAGCTCGAGCCACTTCCCATCTTCGCCATTGAGCTGATATATGCCGAAGCTAACGCCCAAGTTGTTTCCAAAATTGCTTTGGGTCATACCCATACCGCTAGTCTCAAAGTAGGAGTGAGATGCGTTCTTATAGAACGACGTGATTTTGCCTATCACTGTTGCAAGGAGCATGGTGGCCGTATGTGTTCCAGATCGACTCATGCACTTATTGCAAGATAGCATGGCTGCACATCCTTCAACTGCTTTCCTGTTCAGAGACAAAACGAGGTCAAAGGGCGGTGATGCTGGCGACGAAGCGTTGTGCAATGCTTGAAGTGATTGTAGACAGGCCGTAAAGCAGGTACAGGAGCCTCCATTGATAGTCGAAGACGATGACCTGTGGCGTGGGCCAGTTGGTCTCATCATAGGTGTTGTTGTCGGGCTGGGGAAATAATTTGATGACATGCTAGTTGGGGTTTGCACCTGGCTGTATGGAATCATGTCTTGCGCGGTTGGGTCTGCCCACGCCATCGGCGCCGACATTGATAAGTCAAATGACTGAGACCGCATTGGAACCCCGGGCATAGGGCCTGTCGTAACGGGGATGTCACCGTATGTCGTGCACGAAAGATCTGTAGGGGGCGTCCAGGGCATCGTTGATGAATACATATCTGGTGGGGCAGACATAGGGTCTTGTTCGCCCATACCTCTGTCTTCGACTCCAAGCATGGCAAGTCCTGTTGATATAGAAGGATTTCGGCTCATGTTACCATCAACACTAGTAGGAGGAGTGGTCCATCCCGTCTCGAAAGTAAACATGTGTTCCGGCGGCGTTTGATGGACTGGGGAGTACGTGATGTTCTTGTCTTCTATCATTCCGTGGTGCATCTGCTGCATGTCTTGATGAACATTTGCATGTGCGCCCCCGTTATGTTCGGATTTGGGCTTGCCTGCCCTGCTTGAGGGTGAGTACCGACATTCGATGCCGCAAGCTAGGCAACGAGAGCATATTGGCCGCGCTTTGGAGCACTTGACCTTAGCTAGGAAACATCCATCACACGAGGCTCGAAGCCGAGGTTGACGAGCCTTTGTGGAGGAGGCCATTGTGATGTTAATTAAGTTGAATGTCGAAAACGAGGTAGGTTATGTTTGAGGAAATTTCTTGGTGTTGAGATAGAGCGACAGTCAACATAATTTTGAAAACAAGACGAGACGAGGCGTAGGGAGGGTAGCGAGTATTATAGAATGTATATATGTATGACACTCTTGATGTGCGGTGGCACAAAGCTTACAGTGATATGACTTGAGGGCCAAGGCAGAAACAAAGTAAGGAACTAGACCGCTTCGATGCTGACGGAGAAGACGCGACGTATCTTATGCCCGGTACCAGACGAGCGGAAAGGCAAAAGCAAACAAGGGCCAAGCTGAATAGCCTAGTAGGGCGTTTATGAAGGATGCAAGAGATGTGCAGGCGAGAACATAAGATAGACGGGAGGGAGTCTACTTAGACTGCGCAGGAACCCGGTCAAAAAGGCTCAGGGGACTGACTAAAGCCTGATTTGGTATTAGGGAAAGGTAGTGTAGTATGAGGATGGACCCACAGGGGAAGGTATGCTGTCAGAGAGGGTTGGGTAAAAGTCCAATAGATGAGGTGGTGGTTGTGGCCGTGGAGGTCACTGGATCCTGGGGTCGAGCGGAATCTGCGGAGGAATCTGACCGCAAGGGTTTTCTGGTTTTACTGTCTAGTTGGCGATATAAATGGGGATGAATAGACAAGAGAAACAAGTAGTCAGTCTGCGTAGACTTATTAAAGCTTGCATATACGGATGAGGTGGCTGTAGATACTGGAGTGACTGTCAGCTGGTGGAAGAGGGACAGATCGAAGAGACGTACTGCATTCTTCTCCCGAGGACTTTGCGCAGCAAACAGTTGAGCCCAGAAGACCCGCGATGTGTTTCTATAATACCTTCAAATCGCAATGAATATTCCCACTATGGCCTGTTGAATGACATCGTTGACTACCTAACTACCTACTCAGGTACGGAGTGTCTCTCAAGTCGAATCTACTTCAGAGAAATTGAACGTTGCCAATAGCCTAGGGAGCGTGATCGTTGATTGGTCCCGACATAACGGGCTGAACTTGGCTCGCAGAAAACGTGCATGGTGTATCAACACCAGCTCCAATGGTGTAATTGAGCAGATCTGGCATAATAACGAGCAAAGGGAACGGAATATGTGGCATATCAAATGAAAGGGACTTTAGACATGTGCACTAAGGCGTGGTGGGGATGCGTTGCACCGTGGCGCGACACTGTGCCGTACTGAAGCGGGTTTAGAGGGAAAATGCCCACTGAAATGCGTAGGAAACGGAGAGAGAGCGCAGTAACAGAGCTGGAAGAAAAGCCACAGCATCGCGCATACATTAGTTAACTGCAGAGGGTTGACAAAGCACCCGAAGAGGGTCTCATGGACAGGGTATCGACGACACAATGCTTGGCTCGCTGGATGGCTTAACAGCCGGAACGGGATACAGCCCTGGTGTATGTCACTTATGCAGGAGTTCTTCGCCGTGCCACTGGTGTCGTTAGTTTTACCACGCTTGGTAGACGGGTCTCTGATCTATCTTGCAGAGTGATGGAGGAGATGAGGCTCGGGCCCGAGAACTGGACAATCTTACCACAACTAATAAGAGTAAGAATCTGATACTGACAATTCAAACTCGAGGACTTCCGATCTGAGTGGAGGAAGAGTTTAGCTAGTGCCTCCTGATCAGCAGTTGTCTGAAGGATCCTAAAACGTGATTGATCGAGCTGACCACGTTTCGTTCATCAGAACTTTTCAGAGGAACTTTACCTCATCATGGAGAACAGGGGTTAAAGGTTTATTATCCCAGATGTATACATTAAGGTTATCATTTAGTGCAAGTGTAAGACAGGTAAGGTACCATCGGCATTCGGAATAACTCCTCCAGTATTAGCCGATGGGGCCCCTGGTACATACCAGGTACCAGGGTTCCAATTGTGTGCGGATATGATGTGGTCTAAGCTGAATTGAGACCAGGATTTCCATTTAATTCCCAGCACGATTCATCAACTTTATAATTTCGACTTCTACTTTTTACAGTGTAACACTAGAATAAAACTTTCAAATGATTCACTATTCACAACTTCCTACCTATTAACCTATCATCGTATTCGTCTCTAATGCGCTACAGATGTCTTATCCTGAATAATCTCCTACGCTAATGGCGTATGCATTCCCTTGGTGTTTGTCACCCTACCTAGATACCTGACGTATTATTCAGCTTCAGCCCTACAGATCCTTCAACAAACATACAACATACGAGGGACTAGAGGAGGCACTAGACGAGGAACTTCTACGACAATCTCATGACGAAATAGTCATATACTCTCTTCTTCGCCAACCACGGCTATTTCATCTCACCGATGACCGGGGTACCAAGAGTCACCCACCCTCGGAAGTACTACATAGCCATCACAACCACTATGCGGAATTAAGCCGAGTGGCGACTAGACCAGTTGTGAAATTCTCCAAACTATGATTGGTTTTATCATATCTTCTAAAGGCTGTTCTGTCACGACTTGTAAAGCTCGTTCACAACTTGCATCCCTCCGGTGAGATGGTTTCATCTCTAATAAAACGGTTCCCCTCGGCATGGCAGGTCCCATTGTGATTCCGTCAAGATCCTCGGACCTCCGCCACACGCCAAACGATGCAATCAAATTCGGCATTACCTTGAACGAATTATCTTTGAGGCACCAAGAAATCATGTATCTATTACCAAAAGGTCGCTCTGCCAACATTTCGAGGTGATCCATCAAGCAAGCCTTCTACTATCGGCAGGAAAAGCAAGGCAGTATCTTCCTAAGTGTGTCGTTTAAAACTCGTGGGGGGTGCCCATCCGACTTCATCACTCCCGATGTCGTACGTGTTACGACCCCGGTAACTTAGACCAGGGTCCATTCCCATGGTGGTGTTTGAATATTCCATCCATTGGAGTTACAGCACCCACCCTCACGCTGCTAGATTCGGTCAATTGGCTTAATTCACCAGTCCAAATTGACCTAGATTAGCTCTTCAGGGTCCAAACTCAGCCCGTCAGGTACGGCATGTCCTTCCGTCGAGGTCCTATTTGGTTTTAAGACAATTGGGAGGCTGCCTTGATTATCTAAAGAGTCTTGTTAGATCCCATGCATCTCGATCAGGCATACCCTGGGTAGGAGAATCAATCTGGCTAGTCGTGGCTGTTATTCAGCTAGCTCTTGTCCAGTGAGATTCTTTCGCGGCAGCCTCTAGGTCACAGTCAGGGTTACCACAGTGGTTCGCCGACGCCATTTTACTCCCCGGCTGCACTCAAATGTAATCCTGGACCTTCACTGATAAGGCTTGGCTACCTATGTAGTAACCAGGACAGGGAGGGACGCATTTGATAGCTTATTCCACCCGTTATCCGCCCGTCGCCTCCGCTGAAAATCATCAGTTCATTGGCAGTCATCTCGTGACCTCAGACTACGCCATCAAACTGTATGATGTGTTCCGCCTACATGTAGACACTCAAAATACCGGATATCGTGACCTCTACCTCGCCCCTTGTATTTTGACTATGTACCTACCTAGGTACTTGGCAAACTCTGACTCGAGACTTACATGTAGTTCTTAACTTCGAGATTCACAAGGCTCTTAAAGACCTCGGCATGCCGCCACCTTGGGATGATGCTGTCGGGACAAGAGACCGACGATCTCGGCAACGTGGTTTCCCCGCTGTAACGAAATTTACTTATTGAAATGTAGGTAGATACTTAACCTAGGTAGTAAAGTCCAAATCTCCAGTGCCAGTAGCAAGGTAATGGAGGAATCTCACCCTTATAGACTGACTCACCATTTGTCATGAATCCAATGTTGCCCACGCGCATATAGGCGGAGAAACTCGAGATTCCAACCCTGGCTCAGAGCTTACCTGTGATGGACACGACTATGGTGGTGATCGGAAAGAAATGTTGAAAAGCTTGAAGCGGACTAGCGGCTGTTTTTTACCCATCAGCATCCACGACTTTGGCGAAACGTGGGACATCCTTGTATCATCGTGCATGATGCTTCCAACCTATTTCGGATGCAACACTGCCATGTTTCTGTGCAATATGGGGGACGAACGTCGCAGTCGATGAAGCATCTCTCCAGATGCAACTGTGGGGCCGGACAACGACGCATTGGGATTTCGATATTACACGATGGCAATCTAGCCGCATAGTCTACAGAACCGGCAATATCTAACTTTATGAACGTTTGATGTACTAGTGCTGGCTTCTCTATCACTTGCCTATCGTACTTGACAGTGTTGCGTATTAATTAGCGTATTGTGCATTAATTAGAGCATATCCGAGGATTACCCGATATATTAGATTTTGCAGTAATCTTTATATAAAAAGATGTAGCTCCTTTTTATTAAATATGCTTACGTTTAATGAATAATTTAAGAACTTATAATTGCATAAACTAAAGTTATCTTAAAATAGAGTACCTTAAGTCCTTGTAATTTAGCGCTATATACTTGTAGTTTAGCGCCACGTCCCTATAATTTAGTATATAAGGTCCCTATAAAATAGCACTTAAAGTCACTATAAGTTAGTACCTGAAATCACTATAATAACGTACCTAGGTAATCCTTAAGGCCATTATAACTTAGCGCTTATATTTTTTTAACGTACTTATTTATAGTGTATAGCTACACCTAAAGTTACTATAATCGCTGTAAATAATCTTAGTCTCAATTATAATACTATGCGAGTGCGTGTATGTATAAATAGAATATATTATCTTAGGTAGAGATATTTTACTTTTATATGAAGATCGTATATAACCGGAAGTACCTCGGATGTGGCTCTAATTAATGCACGATGCTCTAATTAATGCGCAGCACTGTTAAGTGCGATGGGCGAGTGATAGAGAAGCCAGCACTAGTACTCATTCGTTACCGATTGAGGACGGCACAGCTGTGGGAACTTCTACCAGCTAAAGTCCGCATTGAGTAATTACCTAGGTACCTAGATTGGTAGATGCTTCAAGGTTAGTGTCTGACCATTGAACCTTGAAGATTCAGTCAGATAGAGCCTAAAGACTATGTACCAAACATAATAGCTAGAGTGCTATGCGGCTAGAATCGCCACTGTTCTTCGTCGTACTGCACTCAACCTCGTGATATCTCATTAGCATGGCCCATAATGACGACAATGACGCCCTTCCTTACACAAGGCATCGTGGTAAATAGGGGGGTTTATAGCTGATGTCCAAATCTAGTGCTTAGAGTATTCATCGCTGTTCATCAATGGTTCGGGTAGTGTAGCCGCTGTGTATGCTAGGACAACATGAGTACTAGGACGAGATACTTGATTTTTTATTCCAATATTCGACTGAATTAGAGTGTTGGCTCGGGACACCGATGCCACTTACACCTATAGACCCCTTTTTAGTGACCCCTTATTAGCCGATAGGTAGGTACGCACTAGGAGCTATCCTCTTGGCTTTGGACCGACAGATTTTGAAGCTAATCTGGAGAGCAAGCACTTGTACTGGCTAGATTTTTGTTGCATGTTACCCTGCCGTCATTCAGATGATCTGTAGAGACATAGGCTAGGTATGCAGAGAGCAATAGTCTTCGACACTCGACACGTGACACAGACCTACTTCTCTCGGAAATTCTTTGTAATGTTATGCACATCTGTTGGAGAGTATGGGCCAAAGTTTAGAGGAGCGTGATCACTTCAGAGTTCTCGTGGGCCAGCTCCGAGTTTCTCTGAAAGCATGCATGGGTTACGAGCCCTGCTGAGCATCCGGCCCGGGCATGAATTTGCACGTGCGAACGGTGCGAACGGCAGAGAATGCCGGAAGTCTAATGTCTAAATGGTGAGCGGATAGGGAAGTGTAACGTTTAAATTATCCTTCTTGACCTTACATTGCCTCCCTGGCTACCAACCTACCACCTACCTAGGTAAGTAACCAACCAAACTTGAGCTATCCCGAGTCTCTGGGCTCGCCAAATCCAATTCTAGACTAGTTCGAAGTTGAAAGTGGTGGACATCCGTCATTGTCAATGTATAAACGGGTACACTCGGGAAATAAGGATGAGGAGACTTTGAGGTGCGTTATACTCCTATACCTCACAAACAACCTAGGTTACGCTGCATTCTAAGCTCGGGCGAAACTACCGGCTGCGCTAGTCCATCCACTACACACAACCGCATGAGATTCCGTGGAACCCCGTGTCGGCTCAACTAAGAAATACAATAGTTCACGAGAGCGTCACAGGAGCACGACTTCCCCAGTCTCCGCAAAGCCGCGGGGGCCAATTGTATTCGCTCCTCTCAGTGTTCCGTTACATGTGAATCTGCAAGATCAAAGCCCGATAGCCTTCGTGCTGAGAGTCGCCATTTCATTTTACTTTTTTACTTTTTTTCTCCCATCCTGCAGACCGATCGCTAGCTTTCCGTACCCTTTCAAGGTAATCCTCAACAGAGATATGCAAATGTCTACAGGGGGAAGTACAATGCAAGTCAGCTCGTCTCTAACCGATGCATAGACGCGTCGAAAAGGAACTGCAGGAGGCTCAACATTCTTCTATGTCGTGTCTCAATTTTTCTTTTCTTATCTCGGGCCTATTTAGAAATGACTCTTAGTCATTATAACAACACGATGGAATTGGGATGTTTACTAAAGAGGCAATCGAAGAATGCAACTAGTGAGGTTGTCTTCCTCGTTTTGAAGTCATTGACGTCAATCATCAGATAAAGAAGAGACACGGCTTAAGGGTTCCGGTCTCACAATGTAAACTCAGGAACAATTGCCGTATTAGGGGTCAAGGACCCTTAAGAAAAGTTTAAGGGACGAAAAATAAAAATAAAAGGAAGAGGGAAAAAGGAAAAAGGGGCATCCCAACTCTAAGCTAGAGGGCCCCATCCATACTAGCTTTGGCTGATCACACCCCTAGCTAGCTCACATCTACATAGACTGTTTACTTTATTGTCCTCCTCACGCGCGCTAAATATCCTTCTGTTGTTATTGCTTGGCGGTACTCGTATCGCTGGACTACGAGCCTGCGGTGGTGGCACGTGAATCCTCTTCCTCTTTAACGATCTTCATAACCTTAGGAGTGGCTGTTAGACATTCCGGGCGCGGGGGTCAGCTACGATTTATGAACAATTGGGAAATGTCGTGCATGCCGTCGAACGCATCGAAACGTGGTGTTTCATGCCGTCCGCTGCCGTGTCACCCCAACCTTTGGGGTTAGGGGCTCGATACGTCGGATTGCAGAAGGTTAAGGGGAATATAAGGTAGCCAAGCTGTAGTGCTACAGCTAGATAGTTGATTTCTAAGCCCTTGAAGATATTGTATGCTGTGTCGTTCGTGAAGAAACGCGAGCACGGGACTTCATGCCACAGGAAGATCTGTCTTTATTCGGTCCATTGTTTGAAGATGCATATTTGACATATGTGCGACAGAGGACAAGACCAATCTCTTGTCTCTTTAAGTAATTACCTACACTCGAGAATGAGAAAGGCAATGGGTACCTATACTGGAGAGTTACTATTGTTTCTGTATAAGCGTCATCGATAGCAAGTAACAGCAGCCTGTTTATTTTGATCCTATTCATTTTCTCCAACTCCCTAAATTCCTTCTCTTTAACACGAGCCTTGCGGATCATACCAGTAGATAGTAATTTCTGTCGTGATCTGCGTTTAGGAACCCGAGGGATCCAACCTGCCGTACATCCAACGCCTGTTCCCTCCATGGACTCTTTCCCCTGCGGCCTTCCGAAATGTCGTGCTCTTGTGTCTCCTGAAGCTCACTATCGATATGCCTGCGACACGACAGGATTTGTGGTCATGGGGTGCAGCGCCACGATGGCTTTCCCCTATCCTCTGATCGGAAACCTAGAGTTGATCGCGAAGAGGACGCGGCAGATGGAAATCGGAGATAATGGCGATAACGGGCTTCTAGAAGGACCCGGTATGAGGCCAAGCATGGCGAATACCGGATGTATGTGTAGGTATCTTCGATTCGCCTTGCACTCTCTGGTGTGGTCTTCAAGAACCTGTTGAAGAAGAAATGCGTGCAATTATTCAAATGATATTATAGCTTCGCTTTTACCCGTGTAATCTCGCAAGGGGTTACAGTAGGCTTGCATTTGCGCGTCGAGATCGACCTCATGAAAACCTCATAGATAAGCATCATCTCTATCCAAGAGAGTCTACGTTTGCTACTTCATCAGGAAACCAATGGGGACAAATACTATTCTTATAGTTAAGGGCAGGAAGGTGAATAGAACTTTGAAACAAGTGAAACGCAGCACCATCGAGTAAGACAGCCTTTTGTCAAAGGACAAATCGAACGATATCAACGTCAAAATAGAACCATATCAATGCAGTGGGACTGTTACAGTGAAGCATACCTAAACATAATAGTAATTGTCACCGGATAGCAGCAAAATATTGCAGAAAGTGAAAGATCTATATGTATATAAAAGCTCTTTTAAACACGCAGATTTGTGTGTTGAACTTCTCATCTATGGGAATGTTGATAGAATACAACATGGTAATAACCCAAGAGTATGTGTTATCAACTACCCGCAAGCTGCGACAGCACGTCTAATAAAGTCCCGTTCTTCGTTCCAAATATACAACGCCGACTCCCTATAATGATCCGATTAAGAATCCGACAGTATTATGAATCCCCAGCAGTCGTCAGCCATGTCAAGTAAGAGAATGCGAAGGAGCGTCAACATGAAAAACATTATGTACAATATGTCTGATGATGATGTCTTGAAACATAGGAGACGATAGCGAGCGAGGTCAGGGTGGTGAAGGAACAACTCTTAAGCGTGAATGCCTTCCTTCAGGAAGCCACCTAGTGTCTTCGCAAGTTCACCATGCATCATCGAGAAATGGTTACCGGGCAAGTGGCGGAACGTCATCTTGTTGACGTCGAGGTATTCGTCCCAACGGTTAGGCCCGAAGTCCGTGCGGTTGTCGAGGAGGAAGAGAGCATGACCCGTGGGATAGGGGTCAGGTCGCGGGTCTGTGGGTAGCTTGCAGACACCGTCCTCGCACCAAATGGTCGTGACCTTGGGGCACTTGTCCTTGGGAATCGGCTCGGCAGTGTAATTGGACAGAGCGGTGACAGATGCAGCAAAGTGAGGGAGGAGCCAGGAAGGAATCTTCTTAGCCTCAGCACTGTCTCCTTCTCCAAGCAGACCTATCTCCGCAAACCAGGCATGGAGTCCCGCGGGTAAAGGCTCGATAGTGATGGGGCAGGGTGCATCGATGATGAGAAGGTGAGAGACCTCGTCACCGGCTTTGACGAGCTGGTTGACGATTTCATAGGCAATCACTCCACCTGCTGACCAACCGGAAACGGCGTAAGGACCCTCTGGCTGGCGGCGCTTGATTTCCTCGATGAACTTGGTGGCCATCCCATAGACACCACATTTATATTCCTCAGGAGTTCTCATGAAAGGTGAAAACATACCCCAGACAGCGACGTCGGGGCCGAGCTCTGAGATCTCAGTGTACGATGTAGCGCTACCACTTCCGTCGGGAATCATGAAGAGTTGTCTGGTGGCGGTGCGGTGATTTCCCTGGAGGAGAACAGACGTTGCCTTACGGTGAGGATACGCATCAACGACAGACTGAGTTTTGGTCGGAGCCACAGTAGTTACGGCCTTGGCTACAACTTTCGACTCAGTCTTAGGTTTAGGCGCCTCCAAGGCAGCAGGTTTCGGAGCGGGGGCGGCACGCTTGGGCTTATCTTCAATGCCAAGAGTTCGCTCAATATCCTTAAGAGACGGATTATGACCAAGGAGATCGGAGGGAATGTTGAGGCCAGTCTTCTCACGAAGAATACCAAGGATGGACAAGCTCATGAGCGAATCCATGCCTAGCGCAGCCAAGTCAGGGGCAGCGACGATTTCCTCAACTTCAACACCCATCTCAGCACAGATAGTCTCGCGCACGATCTGCTGAAGCTCACTGTTGCTTCCAGCCTCATTCGATTCACCCTTCACGGAACCCTTATCACTCTCACCAGGAGTAGTAACTTCAGAGTCCGACTCAATATCATCATCGCTATCAGAGGTACCGCTTGACCCACTCGACTCGGCAGCAACAGCTGTAGAAGTCTCAAACTGGGCGAGGAATTTCTTGAAGGCACCAACGGTAGCGTGGTCATTGAAGGCATGGGAGTCGATGTTGAGCTCGAATTCTTCACGAAGACGGCCGCTGATCGTCAGACCCATCAACGAGTCAACGCCCAGGTCAGAAAAGGCGATGTTATCTGCTAATTCATCATGACTAACACCGGTCTCCTTGGAAATGACATCCATGACTTGGGCCACGACGGAAGTCTGAGCAAGCTTCTTGTTGACGGCAGGGAGGTTGGTCTTAGTAACCTGCTTCTTCTTTACAGGAGCCTTGGTGGCAGCAGGCTTGGGAGCCGGTGCCGCGCGCGCAGAGGCGGCAGCGGCAGCACCTTGAGGAGGCAGGACAACGTTAAGAATCTTTCGGGGAATAGCAGCGAATTTGATATCACCGCCAATACCAATGAGTCTATCGCCGTCGAAGATGTAAGCATCTCCAGCCATCATCTTTGTACCCTTGACATTTTGCATACGAATGTAGGTTTGGTACGTCTTAGAAGCACTGAGACGCTCGGCGAATCTCATGTTGCCCCAACCGTGGGAAATGTAGACCTGCTCACGGGAATCAACAGCGTCGGTACCGTTGACGATGAAGCCAGAGATGTGGCAAACAGAATCGATCCAGTAGGGTGCGGTGTGGAAAGTGCCATCTTCAGGAGAAGTTTGGAAGACAACCTTTGCAGTAGCCTCGCAAGTCGCACTGTCTAGGATGACAGACTCCATGCCTCGGTACCGAGGATCGTAGTCGACCAGGGCGGCGAAAAGCTTGTAGGCAAGACCCCGACCAACCTTGGAAGCCTCACCCCGCTCCTCGGCAGCCTTAAGCGAATTGATACGTGACTTGATCAAGTAGCTGACACGCTCAAATTCATCGAGCCATTGCTGGTTATCGCCGAAGTAGACTTTCGAGATGGCGTGCTCAGCCTTCTGGGCACCTTCGCCAGTAGTCCAGGTGAGATCGGCGACATTTTCAGCAGCATTGACCTTCACATGCATGCGTAAGATCTGACTCTTCGCCTTGGCATCGAAAATGAGGGTCTTAGGACATTCCATGTGGGCGACATTCATACCAATATCCTTCGCCTCGGGGCGTAGCAGCTTGTAGGCATACTCGCAGATGGTCATGGCCATGTCGCCGTACATGCTTGATGGGGTCAGGCAAGTACCGTTGACTTTATGGCCTGAGCAAATCTTTCGCAGGTTCTCCTCGGCTAAGTCGGACTCAGTCTCAAGGATAGCAATGTCACCCTTGATTTCTTCCTTCGTGATTTTCTGAACGGTAGTAGTAGACAGTCTCGGTCTGCTCGCCTCGATAGCCTTGGTGGGTGCAGGTAAGGCGCCGCGGTTTTTGGTGAGGCACCATTCGCCCGTGTACTGTAGCCAATAATTCTTTAGATCGAAAGAATAGGATGGCAGGTCCAGCAGACGGACCGATGCGTCGAAGTCACGGTGGAATTCGTTCCAGTCAAGGTTCAGACCAGCGGAGTGAAGAGTGCATAGAGTCGAGCTTAGAGTCTTGTATGTAGCCTCGTTGCGACGCAGTGTTGGGACGGCAAGTGTGCTTAGACCAAAGGCTGCCTTGACCATGCCCGCGCATACGGGATGGGGGCCGACCTCAAGCCATACAGTCTTCTCATCAATAACACCAGATTGTTGAGCAGACACAAGACCGCCAAGGAAGTTGACAGCGTCACGAGCGTGGTTGCGGAGATAAGCAGGGTTGATAGGTTCTCCCTCGAGGAGCTTGCCGTGAAGAGGAGAAATCACCGGAATCTTGGGCTCTTTGAAGTGAACTGAGCGGGCTAGCTTCTCGAACTCATCTAAGATTGGCTCTACCTGAGCAGAGTGGAAAGCAAATGGCACCTTGAGCTGAGTGCACTTGAAGCCAGCACCGCCTAGTTGCTCAGCAATCTCAGACACCTCAGTAGATGTACCACTAAGGACGGTTTCTCGCGGTCCGTTGATGCAGGCAATGTTGGTTGAAGCGGCACGGTCACCAAGAGCCTCGGTGACAGTCTCAACGGAGCCTTGTACGGCCAACATTGCGTGAGTGCCAGCCGTGCATTTTTCAACGAGAAGCTGTGCACGAGCACCAACAAGGTAGATGGTGTCGCTGGCAGACAGAACGCCAGCGACGTGGAGAGCAGCGTACTCGCCTAAGCTGTGACCAAGGACGGCACTTGGCTGAATGCCCCAAGATGTCCAGAGTTTGGCAAGAGCCATCTCGAAAGAAGCCAGGCCAAGCTGGACAACAACAGGGGAGAGCTTCTGAACATCGGGCTCGGTACCATCGATAAGGGGGAGGAATGATGGGAAACCATGGATGAGCGAGAGTTGGTTGAACTCATTGATGGCTTGTCGGAAGATGGAGTAATGAGCATAAAGGTCCCTACCAATTCCAGCATAGTGGGAGCCCTGGCCAGTGAAGAGGAACGCAACCTTGGGTTGCTCAGGAGAGACAGGTACGAAGTTAGACTTCAGGCGCTCCGTGATGGCCTTTTGAGCCTCAACCAAGCTGCTGGCGGTGACGTTCATACGCCAGTAATGTTGAATCTTGCGAGCGGTCGTAGTGTATGCCACGTGGGACACAGAAGTAGAAGGATTCGACTCCATCCACTTAACAAGATTTTCAGCATTTCGAATCATAGCAGCCTTTGATTTGGCGGTTATGGTGATAACGTGTTGGCTACGAGGGTCCACAGTGGCCGTCTTGTAGCGAGGGCCGTCTTCAAGCAGGAGACCAGTGTTACCACCAGCTGCGCTGAAGTTGTTGACGAAAACTCGGCGGGGCTTCCCGTCCTTCCTGGTGAAGGGCGTCTTGTGGAAGGCAATATTGACACCGCGCTCACCAAGATCTGAAGGGAATGTCTTGTTGATCTCCTTCTTGATACCGATATGAGGCGGAATGGCGTTTTTCTGCAACATCATCAAAACCTTGATGAGTGCAGTTACACCCGAGGCGGCCTCGCCGTGACCTATGTTGGCCTTCACTGCACCAAGGAACAGAGGCCTATCCGCAGATCTATGTCGGTTAGCAGGGGCGAAAACGTCAGTGACAGACACCATTTCGGTGCCATCGCCAGCCTGAGTGCCCGTGCCGTGCATCTCGACGTAATCTACATCATGTGGGTCTACGCCAGCATCATCTAAGATGGCCGAGGACAGTATCGATTGCGTTGGTCCGTGGGGATGCGTAATAGAGATCGCATCGGCCGAATGGTTTGTCTGGGCGCCGAGAACGACTGCAAGAATATTGTCCTTGTCAGCTAGCGCATCATCAAGACGCTTTACCACCACCGACGCGCAACCATCGGCTCGGCAGTAACCATCGGCGTCATTGTCGAACGTGTTGCAGTTATGCTCTTTGGAGAGAAACTGCCCACGACTTAGACCAGAGAAAATGTCCGAGTTCGTCATGCAGGAAAGACCACCAACTATAGCAGTATCGCACTCCTTTGCCCTCAGGGCAGTGCAAGCGACCTGAAGCGCGGCAGCACTGGAAGAGCAGGCCGTGTCTATATTCAGACTAGGCCCACTGAAACCGAAGTGGTAATTGATTCGGCCCGGCCCAAAGGCACGGACACCGCCTGTAATATAGTAGGTGTCTACTTCTTGGGCGGCGTTGATCTCTCGCCAGTCGTCGGATGTCTGACCATAGAATGTACCGATACGGTCCAATCTTGTGGATGGTGTACGGTTCGGTACGTAACCGGACATTTCAAGGGCCTCGTAGGCAGTTGTCAGAGCCATACGCTGCATCGGGTCGGTCTGAAAAGCTTCACGAGGCGACATGTTAAAGAACCGCGGGTCAAAGTGGCCAGGGTTCTCAATCCAGTTGCCGTAAGGTGTGTGACTGGTGTTTATGGCCTTTCCGGTTGGATCGTAATGTGTGTCGACCGGGAATCGGTCAGCCGGCACAACACGGTGAGCATCGATACCCTTCTCGAGAAGATCCCAGAGGGCTTCATGGCTGGCCGAATCCGGGAAGCGACCTGCCATACCGACAATAGCTAATTTGCAGTTGCCCGTCGACCCGTGATTTCCGATCGAGGTTGTCGTGGTCTCACGCGAGACCTGGGGAGCCGGTCGGAGTACGACCTCCGATTTCGTCTGCGCCCTCAAGACATTTGCCAATGTGCTGGCGGCCTGAGTCGGACCATACGGGATCACTAAAATGCGAGATCCCTTAAAGGCTCGTGCCTCATTGACGTTTCCACTCAGAGCTTTGTGGAATATTAGTGGTTCATTGAGGATTTCGTGAACCACGGCCGTGAGAAGGGCCTTGGTGTCGGTCTCTTGGAACGGTGCACCAGTGACACAGGACATAACGACCATTCGAGGTTTTGATCCTGCAAGGACTGCAGTGGCAGCCTCCTCATCAAGCCGCAGCATCTTTCTAATGTCCACTAACCCATGCAAATGCGAAGCATGGTACGGACCATATACTGGGATGGCTGTAGGTCTCGATTCGAACAAATCCTTGCTGAACAGAGACTGCAGCGTTGCTGGCGGACCAGATATCGCGATGTTATTCGCGGAGACGGCAGAAACATAAGCTTGCGCAGCTTGAGAAATTCCCTTGTAGAAGATTAGATGTGATAAGAACTAGGCATTTTGACTTTCTCACCTCCGACTTATGAAACTCTGCGAGAATCACCTTCGCCTCTGTTTCCTTAGCGGCAGGGAGGACATATGTCCAGCTCTCTGACTTTTCAGTTGCCGGACTAAGCCTCTCTGCCAACGAGGCCACATGAGACCCTGTTCTAAATGCCATCAAGACGACTTGGACGGCAATCGGAAGTAGCGTAGAGAGCGAATAGCTCGACGCAATGGCGGTTGCAGCGAAGAGGCCGGTGCAAAGGCCAGAGAGTTTAGTGTTCCTGTGGTCGGTAACATCTTCGTACTCCTTCTCGGACCTGTCGATATAGTGTGCCAGTTGTGTTATACATAACAAGGCGCTATCGATTCCAGGGAACTTGACGCTCTGTGCGTGATATCTCTCGTTGAGTTGTTGTAGTGTTCGGAATACTGGGATCCTTCGTCTTTCCCCTCGAGGCAATCGCTCTATCTCGTCTCTGAGAGCATCGCCAGCGAGCCGAAGAAACTCTTTCGATAGAACACTCGGGTTCCCTCGTCTGTAAAAGTCGGCTAAGAAGCCATGTGTGTCGAGGGACTGATCCCCGAAGAGAAGAAATGCCATCTGGTCCGCCATCATGTTTGTGATGGGTGAGGCTGGTGCACTGTTGGTTGATTGTGTGATATTCCAAGCCTAGGTAAATAGAGCGGCGGCCGAGATGTCTTTAACTTATATATATCAGATCAACACAGCCCGACTCAAATTAAACTAGCCTGAACTAAATATAACACCACGGCAGTACCTAGCTAGTCTCATGTGTGTAATAGTCTACCACAACGCCCCAGCCGTCAACAATGAAAGCCAAAGGGGGGGTGGGCAGAAGGAAACTGCGAACTCACCCCCTGGTCCCCGTACAGTACCTCCAACTAGTCCGGCATCGTTCGATCCTCGGTGACCGAAGGTTCATAGGAAGATAAGCATTATGTTACCATTTTGGGAGGGAGTAATTGGGTGATAGGGCTGCCACCTAGCCTATGTGGATATTCCATGTCTTGTCCGAAGGATATTAGTCGCGATAGGAGGCGAATCTTGACGTCTCGACCGTTCCTTTGGACCGAACGCCCAAGGAATAGCGGTACATTGCTCAATTCCTGACCATTACATGCCTTAATCTGACGGGGATCTGTATTATTCGGGGGAGTTATGGCTCCTACTGCCCTGACTAATTTGAGGCTCCCTCGCGCATACTACTGACAAAACCCAGGGAACCTGACACAACAGGTATAGCTCCTTTGAAACTGCGCACGGGAAGGCTGATGGGCTATTCTGATCCGGGTTCCAATGAACTGATGGTAATCTTACTTGGGCGCCAAATGGTGGGTCGTCGATAGTTGCCGTTGGGGATGTCCGCCGAGAGGTGCAGCACCAGTAAGCTTTTGGTGCACGTCAAGACGAGAACGAAGAAAAGGTACTGTGCCATATTCAGTAATCCCCACTACGAGAATAAGAAAAAATGAAAGGGGAAATATTGTAACAGGGTGAAAATGAGACTCAGTCCATCCATTGCAGAGGAATCAGTATGTCTCACTGGAAAAGATTGACCCCATGGAGCTGGTGCCATCGTTCTCGCAGCTATAGATTATCGTCCATTCTCATGAACATCCCGACTGGCAACCCAGACGTGGTTCCTGGATTCAATGCCTCACCCGTCAGCCCGTTTAGCATTTCTAATCAAGGGCTAGCAAAACAAACAAAACATGAACGGCGCCGGTGGATACAGCGGCAATGCAGAGGAGCCGCATTAGAGCCTTTCTCAAAGCAGTTTAGCCCAGCCTAAGCATCTCGACCGTATAGTATATCCGCCACTGACGAGTAGGTATTGAGTACGACCGAAATTATCTTTGCCATGTCTTGCGATGACAGGGAGTGTACAATGCGTGTAAGCTGGTAAGGTACAATGTCTCTCGCCACTGTCTCGGGTCTTGGCCTGACAATGGATGGTGCCTGGCTTTGGAGCCTACATGTACCTAAAGGATACTCTGGCATGTGCATGCGCATGGACACCTCTTAGGATATTTGTTCATCCCTATTACCTTTGGTATTGTCCATTTGATGGTTTTGCCATTATGCCATGCGGCATGCGGCATGCGGGCACCCACACCCACGGACAAGGCTAAGCCGTTTTGAGAAGTGGCACAAAGGGTTTCAACGTGATAGTGGAGAATGCCAGAGAGTTAAACTCAACTCTCTCTACGTGTAGATCTGGAGTTGTCCGTGAGGGCTGGCTGGCTGGCTGGCTGGCTGGTAAACATTTTTGACATATTGGATCGCGTCGCCTTACCTTGTCGCTAATCCATGTGTGGAAAAGAGAAAAGATCCACAGTGGATTTGCAGGTCTGGGCGTCCACGTTCCCGGATCCCAATCTTATCCGGCTTCGTAGAATTCCAGGCTTAAATGAATGTTTCCTTTTTTAACCCCTTTTATAAGAATGGACTTTTACTACTGTTAGGTACCTAGGTAGGTACTTAAGCACTTTTGATTATGAATGTATTTATTTATTCATCTATCGGTATGTAAGCGTATGATCTGACTCAAAAAAACAAACACCTTCATTTCATACATACAGAATCCTCCTTTACTATGTATACATCATATCAATCTCGTTAGACTCTCCTTCCAAGGTTCTATCCAATTGATTATTATATCAATCAGGTACACCCCTCATACATGTATACACCACCCTATCGCAACTCGCGGTTTCCATCACAGACTCTGACTAAGAGCATGATGCATGATGTATCCAGATATCATGTGGAGTACGATATCGCTTCTTGGTGACCCAGCAGCCCAGGAAGCACATGCAATCTACCCATATTTTAAGTACTATCGAGATAAACTCCTGCATGTGCTGAATGGATTCGCGATGCGACGTTATTCCAGTTCCCAGCTATACCTAGGAGTTCTGCACCACGTGGCATAACAGAATTCACGGCGAAAATAGGTACAGTACCTTTCTAGAAGCATTCTACTGTATCACCTGATGATCTTTTCTTTCTTCCATGCGTTTAGGTATCAAATATCATATCCCCGTAGCCTGCTGCTTCGCCGGATTTACATACATTGCGTTGGCATTCTTATTCCCTATCTCGAAGAATCCGTTGCTTAGAATGAGCTGAAGCTGCAGCAGGCTCCCTTGCCACTCCGGCTGTAGCTGTTTATCAAAGCCACATCTCCGATCTCATCGTCGATACGAAGACATCTTCCGTTCGCCCGGAAATACTCTTGCTCCAGAACTCCATCATGTCACTGAGGTGATCTGGTTATGAAAATAAATTTGATTGGAGTTGGAGGCGTCGGCCTAGAAGCCCTTGCTGAAGGCAAAGACCGGACCTCCGGTCTATTATCGTACATATTTAAACAAGGTGCGCTGGGCCAAGAAGCCTTCCCATGCACGTCAACTACCTAGCAGAGCTTCATCATTCAGACAGGCAGACAGACGTGAGTGTAGAGACAGGTTGGTACTATAGGAAATGAAAATAGCTTCCCTGTGGATCCTGTATGCAAGCTCGATGCTTCCACTGGTGAAACCGCACCCGTTGGCTTGGTTCCTGTTGAACAAATTGAAAATTCCACGGATCGAGCACTAGTTTGAACCTGCATGTAGGGTAGACGCGATTTCACCAATAACAGATGTGTCCTAAGCTTCACAGTGTCCCACGCTCACGATTAATAAGTCGCAAGTCTCATCACAGCCGCATCGGACGGACCTAAGCTTCGAGGCCAAAGATCGACCCTCACACTTCCGCCCTTGGGTTGAAGAACCAACTTCTCTCTACAGTTGGTTCCGCTACGATTGAAAGTTCTCGAACAATGATAGCTTACGGCGTACACGCACGCACTCAAAGATTGGTGCCAAGATAGAGCGGGCATCAGTCAGCAAGATCTTGTCAACAGCCATCGCTGACTGCATGTGGCTTATCAAGCACCGTTGAAAGTGGTGTACCTTGTATCGGTCCGCCGTATGATACAAAGAGCAGTTGGTTCAACGGTCCGGGTGATCGTACTGCATAGGTACCTAGCTTAATATTCCATTGTGCATTGGTTAGCATCCAGTGGCGTTTATCGTCACAATCATCAACTTAATGGATTGCTAGACTAAAGGATCCACCCGGCGAGTAGGTATATGCAACTTAATCGAGTTCGATATGCATAATGGCGATATAGCTCAGTCATATCTTACGGTTGTGGAACTTCTGTAAATCATCTGATTTCTGGTTATTTCTATCACTCTTAAGGATCTCTGCTGATGTGCAGGGTGGAGGTACTGCGCAGAGTTTGATCTACCCTCGTATCGGCGTTCGAGATGGCGGCCCCCATTTTCACCTCAGTCCATCATGCCCGTCTCGGAGTCGGATCAAGGGAACCCCAGTCTGAGAGCGCTGTCAAATTCTGCCTATCCCCCCTATCCATGGAGGTTTTCTCCAGCCTCCATTGCCAGGGGTCTTGCTCCACCTCCGCTTACCATACTATGCGCAGTGCCGAACTCTGCATCATGACTTATCGTAGGGCCTACGCAGAAAATCAGAGTGCTGACCCAAGCATAAGCTGAGAAGATGTTCCTGTGCAACCACCTGGAATAAACGGTCTAGCGCCATCGCAGCTAGGGTCCATTAAGCTGTGCGTCGGTATGTCAAAGACCGTTCCGCGGGCCCGAGAGACCAGACCGTCATCTAGACATCAGTCTTAGGGCTGACAAGGCAGCTCCGCCAACGTCAGTTGGTGTTCTGTGGACGCGACATCGGCCAAAACTCTAGACGCCGCCGATATCTAGGACATTTATTAGTTTTGGGCAACACCGCGTCCGAGTCTGGTCATTGTCGAGAAAGGAAAAACAATCAGGCCAGTCAAGAGACGTAGTGAGCTATCTACCTGCGGCGTAGTCGAGCATGTATGTACGAAGTACAGACCCGATGCCCGCTCAGCTCCAATGCAGCGGAACCCAAATGACGTTCATATCAAGAGGCACAAGGAAACGTTGGAAGTATAGTGTGCACGTGAATTTCCCGACTGGCTGGATCGAGTTCGATGATCGTCGGGTTGCTCGGCCGAGCGTGTACATGCGAATCCTTCAAACAGTTGGCTTCTTTTTCTTTGGCCAATCATAGGTTGGGAGTGACATTAAGTTGCAATTAGATGTGATGTATGGAATGGTAAGTGAATATTCCCCCATTACTCTCGCCGGCAAAGTACAGCTAACCTGACAATGCCGAATAGCGGAATAGAAATTTACCGTACATAGATGTAAATGCTCAGACGCAAGCGCCACTGTACGTGCCGTCCATGTGCCTGTATACTATCTGGCAATAGGACGGTCGCATAAGATCCGGTGTGAAGCCCCAAGCCCCTATTGATAAAATCCACTGGGCAAAACTAAGGGGCGCTACTCTCCCTTGCACCCATCCTAAATATCTGGTTGGCTCTTCAGCTGGATTCGTACAGAGAGCTACACCACGGATGTCAGCATCTTTTCTTCCACTTTACAAGTCTAGGTCTTGTGAAACTCACCCTGTATAAGTGGTAGGAGGTACTGTGACGAACCCATCGGTATTATCCCAATCCTCGTTGCCGGCCGCATTTCCCGTGGTAGGTATTCCCATGGCCTCGCAGGCGTCGAGGTGATCCTGGGGAATGGTGTAGTCGCGCAACTTGTCGGGAGCCTCGAGAAGCGTGGCGGTGAGACCCAGCTCGACATGCCACTCCACGTGGCAGTGGAACAAGAAAACCCCGGGGTTGTCAGCCTTGATGCGAAACACGGCGTACGACTTGGGGTTGACAGCTACCGTGTCTCGCCTTGGTGGCACGTCGTTCACGGCGACGTCAGCGCTCCAGTTCCCTGCCTTGCTCTCGGGCCGCGCGAGCACTTGGAACTGGTGCCCGTGTAGATGGAAGGGATGGATGGCCTCGTTGTTATTGTTTACGATGATCTCGAGGATCTCGCCGTACTCAACTACGAAGGCGCCAATCTGGCCGTATGCATCCGTCTCTGTGTTATTATCTCCGAGCGACGCAGCGGAATACAGGGCTGGGACCTTCTGTGCGATGTAAGTCGTGTCATTGAAGCAAGCTCGAGGATAGCCGTTGACGTCGTGGCAGTAATCGAAATTTAGCACCCACTGCTTGGTGACCGGGCCGTAGGCGGGCTCGTCGTCGTGCGGTGAGAAATCAGAGTCGTCAAAGGGCTCGAACTTCTGCACGGTGAGTGTCTTACTCTTGTCCTTGTCGGAGTCCGTGATCAGCTGACCCGTGGCATTCAAGGGGAACTGAATGGGCCTCGGGGGTTCCGGGTCCGCGTAGTCTTGGTTTAGATCCATAGCAACTAAGTACGGATAGTTTCGGTCGGCATCCTCTGGAATGGTTACCAAGACGTCGGACCGCTGAGCAGCAGAAATACGCAGATTTTTGACACTTTTTTTCTGTACGTACGACGAATCGATCGAGATAACATTCATGTTGAGGGAGTCAAACTGCACGAACATAGAGAACATCGCAGCCCAATTAATCATACGCAGGCGGTACGTCTTGCCAGGCTTGACGGTGATGTGCCCGTCGCCGCCATCGTTTATGATGGTGCTATTTGGTATCGGAGGAGCGAAGTTCGTGTTGTTAGGGTCAATCATAGTTGTCATAAGTTTTGGCGTCTGTTCGCGATACCTAGGCGGCATGTGAGTAACTTGTGGAACCTCCTTTTATCGACGCATCTGAGCTTACCAGTCAGAGAAGGTTAGGATGATTTCCTCATCATATTCATCCTTGTATGGGTCCTCAGTATCGCGGATGATGAGCGGGCCGCGAAGGCCGTCGGGATATTGTCCCATGGCATGTGAGTGATCTTTCCATTGATATCAGTACAATGGACCAGCCCGATTACCTAGGAACATTTCCAACTTACACCAATATGTGCCCGGCTCGTCGGCCTATTTTCGTTCCATATCAGCATCATCTTGTCTTTCCTAATGCTGTGTAGACTCTAAGTCCGACTTACAAAGAATTTGTATTCGACAGTGTAATCCGGAGGCAGTGGACATTGGTTGGTACCGACGGCGCCGTCCATGTTGTTCGAGTTTATCTGGTTAATACCATGGAAATGGAGACCAGTCGTCTCGTTCCCTAGTTTGTTGTGCAACTTGATGGAAACGAAGTCGCCGACGTTCGCCTCTATTGTCGGGCAAGGCCAGTCGTCGTTTATCCCAATGACCGGCCTACTGAACCCATCTGGGCTGGCAAAAACCCAAGTGACGTTCCAGTCATAGTTCACTGTCTTTGCCAACGACCCGTTGGCCTGGATCAACGAAACTAGGAAGAGAACACATCTACGATGCATCGTGCTAATTGAGGTCGGCATCCTGACATTGGGGGTATTCTTCGAGGAACGAGAAGACGGGATGAGAGAGCGAAGCTGACAATTTAGGGCAGTGAAGAATGAAACATGCTCATAATGAAAATGCGTCGGAACCAGGACGCCTTCGTTTCCTTTTAAAAGCTAAGTTGATGGCGATACTCGGCGGCACATCTTGATTCAGATGTATAGACTCGCTCCTGTGAAGGCTGGGGCCGCTGCGTACGCTCGCCACGAAGTCCATGTTCAAAGAGTTCAAGCTTACAAACTCACTAGTGTATATACTGACGTGTACCAGGAGGCATGAGGTCGAAAATGTGTTTACGATAATTGGTAGGGTTGATATCTTGACATTATTTCCCCAAGCGCACGGCCTCTCGGGAGCACGACCGTTACCCCTAATGTCCGCTGCGTGGGACGTCGGCTGTCAAAATCCCCGTGGCAGAAACATGCTGCATGGCATAATGCACATGGTGCACATGGAGCGAACGGTTGATAGTCTGTGCCGTTCGACACAAGCTTAATTGGCTTGTGTGCAGATCTCTACTCTAGAACGAGAGGGCGACAGATCGAAGCCGTTAGGCTTATTAGGCTGACGAGCGGCGCGTTTCAGAATCCATACTGATTTCGCGACCCTGAAGTTGCAGAATAACTTAAAAGTACCGGAAGCGGACATCTCTTATATCTTAGGAGTGAGGCTAAGAGTTGGATCATGGAGGAAGGGGGGCATAATTGCCGAAAACGATACTCTTGAAAATGGCCCCGAAGGGGATAGAAACTGTGAATGTTACCATGGCTCTTCTTGATATCAATATGGTCATGATAGTCCGGTACACACGAGTCCTTCGACAACTTCTGGTTCTACGTAGTTCAGTGTCATTGAAAAAGGCGAAAGTTTGCTGTCAGCGGTAAGATGGTACGAGCCTCGTGTCAAGAATGCACAGCAAAAGCCCTAGTCATGCAAGAGAATCGTCTCGCATCCTCCCGAATGCTTAATCTTACCTTTAAGATCCAATAAAAATTACCGCTGAGAAGCGATTCTGACTCCTCACTCGGTATGGAATTAATTTCTATATATCCCGTGTACCTTAGGCTTAGTATGTGCCTAGGGCAGTTAGATATAACTTCGACACAAGTCTATCATTGAGCGACAGCTTAATGTATCTAACATACTTGACGAACCTGTAGACGCACCCGGAGAATGGATGACCGGATATGCCGTTGGGAGGCCCGAATAGTGCCATACGTCCTCCTCGCCTCTCGTCGGCTCTCCAGCTTATTTTTCGAGGCCTAGAAATCTAAAAGAGAGAACCACGTTGCAAAAGGTTGTGGCTGAAACAATACCTACCCTTAGTTAGCTACATAAGCCATATCCCCCTATCCGCGGGGCTGTTCGTTATGAACAGACCATTGCTTAACTTTATATAGGTACCTACCTACCTTAGGTAGGTATTTAGGTACTCTTTCCAAAAAGCTTAGTGCAAGTTTTCAAATGTCGACTTGCCAACTACACCAACATGGCTCTATGCTGCTCTAATGGAACGGAATGGAAATTCACAAAAACAAACGACAATAAGGTAGGGGATGATGATAGCTAAAGATACCCAGCAAAAGGGGCAGGGGGTCTATGCTTTATTTCTTACTATAACGGCACCATTATTTTTTACTTTTCTCTTTTCATGGAAAGCAACCATCTATATTCTCACAAACCCATAGACGCAGCCTTATCTCCAAACAGCCCTTACGCACCCAGGCACACGGACACGTATACATGCACGTATCACGCGTAATCCGGGTCCGGGTAATTCGCCCACACCCTTTCCGCCGCTCCAAACGCCGTCAGCGACGCGCCATTCGGCTCCAACTCCAGCACCACAACCTCGTTCTCCGCGTGCGGCCGGAGGATCGTGCCGGGGAGGTACAGCGACTGCTGCGGGCCGACGACCCAGTACCGGCCCAGGTTGAAGCCGTTGACCCAGACGTTGCCCTTGACGCCGTCGGGCACGGCCAGGAAGGTGTCCCGCGCCGCCGGGTCGCTGCTGTTGCCGCCTTCGACCCGGAACGTGCCGCGGAAGAACGCAGGCGGCGACCCCGTGGCTATCGTGGCTGGGCCGGCTTTGTCGGCGGAGGGGAGGGGAGGCGCCTCGAGGGGTAGCGAGAAGATGGCCCACCCAGATACGACTTCGGACCCGACCGTTACGTTGCCCAGGATTCCTTTGTACGGATCCTCGAGCGCTATGAAGGTGCCGGACTCCCGGGACCAGTAGTCCACCCTACCGAGGTTTTCGACCAGGAGTTGCAACGTGTCGCCCGGCTGTAAGGATAAACTGACAGTGGCTGGAGTGCTATACGTGCTATCGATGACGCCTTGTCTCGTCCCATTCACATACACGATGACCCGGTCTCTAGCTCGGTCTCCGGGCTGCAGGTCTCCCTGAATTGCGGCAGTGACTTGATGCTCGTAGAGAACCAATCCGTAATCCTGGCCCAGCTCCTCCATCGTCAACGGCGCCACGCTCGCAACCACGTCTCCTAGCGTATCGAAAAGCGACACCGTCGGCGTCAAAGTAACATTGCCAATCGCCAGAAGCGGCACGTTCTCGGGGGGCACCGGGATGCTGCCCAGAGGCACGTACTTCTGTATCGTGTCGCGGATCGTGAAGTACAAGTCGGTCGTGCGGCCGCTCTCGTCCAGGGGCGCGCCGTAGTCGTAGCTCGTGATGAAGACGGCCGTGTAGTTCTTCCAGATGGCGCCGTTGCCGAAGCCGAAGTTGGTCCCGCCGTGGAACATGTACAGGCTGATGGAGTTGTTGGCGCCCAGCACGAAGTCCAGGTCCGACACGTACTGCTGCACCAGCTCCGGCCGCCCCGCCGCCGTGTAGTGCGCGTTCGCCGTGCCCCAGTAGTCCGGCCCGGCGGTGTAGTACTCCCCGTCGAGCAGCGGCCCCAGCTCGGTGGGATCCGTGATGTACTTGTCACGCGCCGCGAACCCGGACCGCGGGTCGCCGTCGATCTCGGCCAGCACGCCGGGCACTTCGCCGCCCTTGAGCGTCCACTCGACGCCGCCGTCGTTCGTGTAGAGCGGGACTTCGAAGAGACCGAGCAGGATATCTCTCAGCCCTTGCGTATACGTGTGGTCCTCGCCGTAGGATCCGTACTCGTTCTCGACCTGGACCATGAGCAGGGGGCCGCCCCGAGTCACCTGCAAGTCCTGCAGATCACCCGCGAGCCGCGTCAAGTAGCTCTCCGCGGCATCCATGAACGCCGCGTTAGACGACCGAACCTTCATCCCCGCGACCTGGCTGAGCCACGCCGGGAAGCCGCCCCACTCGCGCTCTCCGCAGATGTACGGGCCCGGTCTCAGTACGACCTTGAGCCCCTCTTCCTGCGCGACGCGGAAGAACGCCGCGACGTCGTTGCTCTCCTCGCCGTTGAGCCATTGGCCTTGCTTCGGTTCCAGCAGGTTCCAGTACACGTAGCTAAAGATGGTGTTCAGCCCCATCGCTCTCGCTTTCGCGAGGCGGTCACGCCAGTACGCCGGCGGGATTCGCTGGGGGTCCATCTGCCCGCCGATAATGATGTACGGCGAGCCATCGAGGAGGAACGAGGTGCGGTTATACGTGAAAGCTGGCGCGGCAGCCGACTGCGTGGTGTTGCTTGGCAGCGGTGCTGAAGCCCACGCCGGGGCCACGACGGCCAGACAGCCTATTAGGAGTTGGTAGCAGCGCATCGTCTATCTTGTCCCGAAAACAAAATTGAATCATGCAGCGATCCTCGCTACCTCAAAGGCATCGATGCGGCGACGTCGTATATAGCCGGCATATTGTCTGGATTATAAGCGATTGCTGCCCATCTCGTTCCCCGCATTCGCTATCTATGAGCGCGAGGGTCTCTGATCTAGCAAGTATGAAATCCGGGTTTTTGCGAATAGAACGTTACATCCCGCTTTTATGACCTTCCTGGTTACCTTCCTGGTTCTACTTCGATTGAGGCCTGCCCCACAACTATAGTCGTATTATTGGATTGCATCGTTATTTCTTGGGAGATTGACTTACCACTAATACGAACTACCTATGATGCATGCCTTCATGATATCCTTTGACAAAATGGTATGCCTCCATATCCTCAAATCTCGCCCTAGGAGGAACACTAGATAAGAGTTGGTAGAACTAGAACTAAGTAACAAACCATTAGGAACCCATATGCTAGAGCAAAACAAGCCATGTGGCTCGCAAAGCAATGGCAGCGTAGATAGATCTAGTTCGCAAGCGTAGAAGCCCTCTCTATTCACTCTCAACCTATTCTGTCTGGTCTGTTTTATGACACCTCGGCCCAACCAAGTTCTTGCCGTTCATCATACTCCGCGTACGGACTTATTAGAATTCGTCTATCATCGTAAAATGAGACCAGTGTCTCGTGTCTCGCCGACCAGAAGGTAAGAGTAACTGATTTAGCTCCATCATCAAGTCTGCGCCTCGAATATACGCTCGACGCCCTTCCACTCCCCCTTTCCCCTCTCCTCCCAGTAGCTCTCCTTGCCGAGTTTCAGCCTCCACAACTCCTCTCCCTCGGGTGCGTCGGCTACTTTGACGAACCACTTTGGTTTGTGTTCCTCGCCCCTCTCCTCCAGTTCCCGTCTCCTCGCGCGCTGCGCCTCCTCGAGTGTGATCTTCCACTCCTCCGCATCGTCCAGCTTGCCCTGCTCCGCGAGACGCTGGTCGGGGCGTAACCGGCTATCCGTAGGTGGCAGCCGGTCTTTCTCTATGGGTGTGATCTCGTTAAGGGTGGCGGTGAACGAGGTCATGCCATAGGTGTTAGGCGCGTTAGGGACGAGTTGGCCGGCTTTCCATATTTCCTGTCCTGTGGATTTGCCGCCTTCTACGACGCGGAGCGAGGATGTCCAGTTCCCTAGGAGACCATGCCCTGTCTGCGAGCCGTTTGCATCGCAGCATTGGACCTCGACGTCCTCGCATCGGCCGCCAAACATTCCCTTCGATTTGAACTCGATGTTGGCTTTCGCGCCCGTGGAGTCGTTGCACACGGACATCGTCCCGACTGGCTCGACATATTTCTCACCCATTACGACATTTCGCAGGAACATAGTGGCCACATTCCAAGAATAGAATTCGTCGCTGCCGTCCGAGAGTCGCAGCGCTACACGAACTCGTCCCTCGGTGTTCAACTCGGCGCTCTTGCCCCAGAACTTCTGCGACGGAGCAGGACTCTGGGTTAAGGACCAAGATGCCGCATCGGCATGCATAGCCAGGCGAACGGGACGGTGCAGAACCTTCTCAACCAGGAGCCTGAACCCACCGGGAACTTCGCTTTCGGTGCGAAGAAGCTCGAACGTCTCGCCCAAGAGAGGATTGAAGGGTTTGCGCATGGCGCGTTCCTTGACACGGTTGACACTGAAATGCGAAATGGCGAAGGCGGTTACAAAGAGCAAACGATCTTTTGGAGCTCTTTGCTGCGCTGCTTGGTCGAGAAGTTGAGCATACTCCATCTGTTCCGCAACACGTTGGAGAGCGGAGATGGGCTCGTTAGAAGAGACAGGCATGCTAATCGTACTGAGATCTTTGCCTACGTTCTTGCGGAAGAATGCGATTAGGCTTGGTGGAGGAACGGTAGCTTGAGGGATGGTCTTTCGACGATCGACAGCAATATCGACTGGTAAGGGGTGAAGGTTTTTGGGCCTTGCAGGGAAAAGAGCAGCGGCACCACTAGCTCCAGCATTCCCTTCGTCCTCTTCCACCGACGAGACCGAAGACGAATCGTCGATTGTGGCATCGTCAGCTTCCGACTCGTGGGAATCTTCGCTCGCACGACGTCCGATCATTACGACTTGTGGTCTGCTATCCGTTTCCCCTCCCTCAGCATCAAAGAATTCATCATTTGATACGATAGACTCAAGGCTTCTCCTGGACGTAGCAGAAGCAGACATAGGAATGCGCCGTCTCTTGCTGTTAGCAAGGACCTTGGTGAATTCTGTCACAACCAGGTCTAGATCGTTAAGGAGCGCAGCACAATGCTCGTGTGTGCCTCGCTCCTCGTGAATGTGAAGGGACTGCTGCGAAGATGATCCATTGGGCCTTAGAGTCGGAGTGGGAACAGCTAAAGCTGACGAAACCGCTGGCGTTAGTGTATCCGGCGCCAGAGGCGAAGCGCTCGTTTTGCGTTTCCAGAATGGACGTTTGTCCTGTGTTGCCGGGGTGAAATAGCCTTCGCCATTTTCCGACACTGCTGGCGAAGCCGGTGATAAGTGCGAACTAGCTGGACGCTGCTGCGGCTGCTGCTGCGGCTGCTGCTGCGGCTGCTGCTTCTGTGTTGCCATGTCCTTGACCAAACGACGTAGGGCGTCTCGCGTGCCAACAATACGGCTAACCAGAGTCTCGACTTGTTGCCATTCTCGGTCCTCTTCTTGTTGCGTATTCGGCGGATTGACCCTTAAAGGAGTGACTACACTGAGTTTCTCGGGAGAAGGTCCCTCTTGCATTGCTTCAAGTCCCCTCGCACATCTACTCGCCTTTTCTAAAGCGCGTGCCCAGTCATTGAAGTCCTTAGCATTGGATGCTCTCAGATGCCAGACTTCGGCCCCCGAGTCGATATTAATCTCTCTTCGTCGTTCGTCTGCGGCAATTGCTGCTAAACTCAGAGGAATTGCGCCTCGGAGTGCGGAGGAGTTCCTGTTATGATAATATGATAGCGTGCAAGACGAGTAATCTAAGGAGAAGAATCTACGGGCGTAACCCTGACCCTTCTTTCTCCTCCTCTTCATCAGAATGCCAGTATACGTAGTTGAAGTAGCCACTGTATCGCTGCGGCCAGCTGCCGACTTTGCCCGTTGACGGCGGCCTATATGACTCTGCAGGCTCTCGGTCGAGTCCGCCGCGGTAGCGCCTACATTCGGACTATGTTTTCCCAAGCTAGTCTTGCTCGTGCTTGCGTTGGAACCGGCTTGGAGGTTTGGAAGATGGTGGGCTCCTTGCGGAGGCGCACCGGTGGGATAGGTGAGAAGTACAAAGGTTGCCGTCTTAGAGGTCTGTTTCGAGAAGGTGTTGTCGAATATCAAGCCGAACATTCCACCTTGTCCCCTTGACACGTCGTACGTCCCCATGGATACTTTGTCGGCCTCGCATTTCCCATGCCACTTTATAGGGATAAACCCCTTATGAGCCAATTGTTCTTGGGCTGTACTAGCATCTTTCTTAGCAAACAGGCCACCCTTTCCACTATTCCCTCCACCATCGACGTGTTCAAAGGAAGTATTCGAGCCATCTAGAGTTGAGCTTAGGTTCGTGGCGCCGGAACCAGGGTGTTTGACGATGCCGAAGTTACTACAAGGCAACGCGCATTAAAGGTCAGCCTCGCCTCGGGGATTTTGCTATGAGCTGTACGGGGTAGGGAAATGGGCTGGCTCTTTTCTCACATCGACTTCTTATGCGGTTGGACACTCCATGATATCGTTTGGTTTTCGTCAACCTTGACCCATCGTACAATGTAGGACTAGTTACTAGACGTCAGCTCTGTACCTATAGCTTTGTGGCATCAATCGTTTGTCCTCTTATGTCATAGCCTACCTTGCTATGGATTTCCAGCTGCTCTATTCCCGCCATTTTCTTCTTCTTTTTCTTTGAGGTCGCAGACGATCGGTGGTTCAAAAAATAAAATAAAAAAGGAGGGTAAATTATTCCCAATCTAGTCGGGACATTTCAATTCACTGCCAGAAACAAGGAGGGAGATGATGTCGTGGTTATTTATGAGGCAGTGAAACCGTCAATGTGTTAATGTGTCTGTCGGCCTTGTCTCACTCCCGCAGAAGCTGGTCAGATCAGATTCAGATATAAGTACTGCATGCAAGTTGGTTTCAACCCAACCACCAACAGCGGTGCAGTAGGAATCGATGGGATACACTCGTTTTTTTCAATTGTCTAACATGTAAGTTGCTGTCATTCGTCGTTCTGCTTTAGTTACGTGTAGGAGAAAGGACCGGTTCTTTTTAAATTCTCTTCATAAATTGCGAAGTATCCGTACGGGCCACGGTACGTACGGAGACGCGCCTTACAGCTGAAGAGGTACGTATTGCTAAGTGTGTCATTGTGGCTGGGTTAGTGCATATCCATCCATGAATGAGGGGCGTGTTGTGGCGCAGCAAACAGCCCCCATCTTGTTTAACTTGGCAGCTTGGCAAAGCTGTCAGCACTTCCAGGTTTTTCAACCTCTCATACAAGAGGTACCAATGACACTGCACAACTACCTCTTATTATTGCTCCTATTTATTCTAAAATTTCATTAGACATAAAGAGCCGGTAGGTAAAGCTAATACTCCCGTGCATAATAGTACCTCGATGAAAGACCAAAAAATTCTATGCTAGGACATGCTAGGTCAAATAGCGGGGAGTCCACCCAACTACCAAGTTTTCCCAGAAGGGCATCACTAACTCGTAGGGTTATCGCATATGATGTCTCTCGTCATTCGCCCTCTGTTCCGCCAGAATCTTGTCCACCCTTTTTTCCTGATTCCAATACTTGGCCCATGACCGGAACACGTTTTCGGAGGCGGGATTGTCCTTCTCATAGGGTGTGTACCGAGTATGCACACCGTTATCCGGCAAATAGACGATCCATGGTTGCTCCGCGTAGATGGTCTTGGCAACATTACCTTCGCGGAACTCGAAGACGCACTGGTATAGATCACTGTGGCGGTCGAGGGGAATGTTCCGTACTAGACGAGGATCGAAAAACAAACGATGGTCGTGAACCTCTAGACCGCGACCTTTTTTTATGGTATGGACGGTCTTCCACACGGCGTTGTAGAATTGCACGTCATGCTTTTCACGTTGATCCTCTCTGAACTTCTTCGACTTCCCCCTGCGCGATGGCGGTGGGGGTTCAGGCAACTCGATGACTATGGCTGGCGCCAGGATATCAGGCAATCCCTTGCTTTTATATTCCCCTGGTCCAGTGCCCCAATTGCAATTGTCTTCCGGGTGGATGTCGGCTCGTGTCAGACTGATTTTCACTCCTGGCGTCTCCGATAGCCCAAATTCTCTAGCGACGACCATTTGAATCGCGGCCTTGACCGCGTCTAACTGCGGCTTCAAATGCTTTCGAATATCTGATTGGCGTAGGAGGCCTTGGAAGGTAACGGTGTCTCTCTGATACCTTCGCCCCCCTACTTCATCTGGAGTGGTTGGAAATCGATTGAAGTTTGGCCATGTAGGTATATGCTCCGCGTAGCTAGGCGGTGGTGGGGGGTTAGAGGATGGCGGTGGCCGGTAGGCCTTATATGTAGGCCCCGGCGCAGTTTCGCCTCGAGGTTCAGAGTGTCCATGGCCGTGTCGGTGTCGGTGGTGGTGTCGGTGGTGGTGACGAGAAGATGAACGACCAATATCATCCTCAAAGTGCACGTGCCTGTCAGCCATCTCTTCTTTCAGACAGCCCGCGTACCTTAATGATATTATAGGGCTAGAATGGTATCGGTGGCTGGTAGTAAGGCTCAAGCAAAAAGGTAAACCCCGGGGCCATAGTAGAATATATGGCAATTTCATTTACTTGGAACATCGTATCTCTGGGGAACGGACGATTTAGATATTAACATTGTGATACATTCACCGATTCTCACTATGAATCACGGCTGCAGTCCAAATTGTGGGAGTGCTATTTCATTCTCGTCTGCCTTTTTCTCTCTCGGCGCTCTAACAGTATTAGGATAGAAATGTTAGTCTTGCAATGTGAGTGTTGGTCAGGACTTGGGACGAATACATCTAGAGCATTGAGGTAGTGAGTGTTCGTTCAAGTCCTACATCACTTTCTCATTGAAGAAGACCACTTGCCTGACTCATGGATGTACGTCCATCAGCCTAAAGTGCCATAGTAATAGGTGCGTTCGTATTTGGGTTGACACCTCAGTATGTATTACGAAGTAATAAGCAATTGGTTTAATCGACTTGACAATATCATCGGCGGGGATACTGATACTTAAAAAAATATCCAAGTCAAGTAGCAACGTAGAAATATTCAGTCATGTCCTATCAGCTTGTGAGGGTATTGGTTAGCTAGGTCCTAAGGAGATTCTTAGGGATTAGCTGTGGAGCGTGAGTCTATATAAGGAGATATTTGCTCTCTTATTAGACTTAGAAAGACTAAGGGTTAACGTAGGTAGTCAGGATATACAGTTATTGACTGCTTCCTCTAGTTCATCACACCGTTGCCCCCCTTTTCCTAGCACAGCCGCTATTGTTTCCAATCGACGCTGATAAAGCCTTGCCTTCTTGCTCCAATATTGATTCAATGCAGCAGCCAATTATTGATGATTACAAGAACCCCCTCGATAGTTCCCGCTTTTAATATAAATACTAGATCAAGATGCTCGCGAGCCAAGTTCCCACCACAGCTACACCCACGGAGCACACCTCCCCCCAACCTGCCTCCAGGTCCACGTCTTGGATGGTTGTGTTAGGAGTCTAGCATCTTGGGCTACTAGGAACTAGGGGATCTATCAGAGCTATTAGCGGCTTCAAAACCAGGGCAAAGCAGGCTCGTGTACAAGGACCCAGGACCTACCCGTAGCCGCTAGCTCGTAGATAGGGCCTTCGTGCCACAACAGAGTTCCATCTCATGCTTCCAAAGTCTACATCGTAACAGGTTGTTTATTGCTATGCCAAGCATGTCAGCAATAAATAATCACGCTTCTATAGGAATACATCATAGGTTCACTGACACAAGTTCGGGATTCTGGAGTGGTTGGGTTGAAGCCGGAGTCGAGGTGCCCACGTTGGAGGGAGTGTGCTCGAGACGTGGGTGTGGTGGTTGGTACTTGGCTCGATACTAAGGACGCAGTTTAGTTAGTACCTAATCAAGATGGAGTAGATGGCAAGCTTTTGGCCAACTACAGGCTTGCTAGCCCTGGCCCGTGTCTTGAAGGCTGTATAACTTACATGGTAAGATGTTCCAACATAGTATAAATTCCACTCTCCATATTGATATTGGAGGTATATTATAAGATATCTTTTGGCAGACACTTAGGTTTGTTCGTGATATGAGTGGTCAAGGGACTGCTGTCAAGTACAGTACATGGCCTTTGAGCAGGAAAGTGTATATAGAGAGGATTTCCACCATCTCTCATGTAAACTGAACGAGTACTCAATACACACTAGGTACCAGGTATGTTTGCGAAATGATGTTGAACAGGAGAAGAACCGACATTCATATGGAGTGGAGGAGTGGAACTAAATAAAAGGCCATGGTTCCAAAGATTACAACATTTTAACTTCCATTTTCCCTCTGAGATTCATCAAGGAGAGCACTGTCCGCGCCTGTATTACAGATGTGACTCATTGCAGGGGCATGGATCTGTAAGCAGGCAGTCCATCGCGATGGTTGCTGCAAATCTTGTAGAAACTAAAACCTTGTAACCCTTTGTCTAGGAGAAACTTTCGCGCATTAGAAGGGGCATTAGGTATCGTCGTACTTACCGTTCATTTGTCTAAACCCTGACCAGTGTTGGCTGCCTAGCCTAGGCTCGAGCCTAAATGAAAAGCGAATAGTTCTTTCCCCAGGGTTGTTGTAAAAATGACACTGTGGCGCCCTATTCCATCTTACTCGTCAAAGTGCCATTATACGTAATTGCTTGACCTTTGGATTGTTCTGTGCAATGATATGAACGTGTTTGACAAGTCTACCCCTGAAATTTTGTTTTATTTTCAGCGTGAAGTCACGTTAAGTGGTATTAATATCCTTACTAGCAGGACCAACTTTTCTTAGCACTTTCCTTGACATGCAATGACTTCAATCCCCTAACTGCCTGTCCCAGGGGTTAACCCCGTCCTCGTGCCCCTATCCTCGGTATTCCTTGCCTGGGTCTCTGATGGTTCCTGTGGTCTCCAAGTATACGGTGTATACGGTGTATACGGCGTCCCCTCCGTCATCGGAGACGGCGTCCTATCCAGCCTCTCATAGCGCCCTTGACTTCTCATGGATGTGGATGAGAGCGACGACACCATAGAAGCGCCTCTTTTCAGCGGCGACGCGGGCGAGACCGCCCTCGCAGCCCCCAAACCACTCACTTCCCTAGTATCCCTAAAATCCCTAACACCCCCACTATCTTCAGACCGCCGACCCTCCTCCTCCAGCTTCACATACGCCGCGATCTGCGCAAGGTACTCCCTATTCCTCTCCTCGTCCTCCGCCTCCCTCCTGCGGTGGTGTCCGCGAAGCTTCTTGATAATCCATATCGGCACGAACAGTCCCGTGGTCGCAGCAAACGCCCTGCCCACAGCGCGCGCGTAGCTCGGGTCTTTCCGCTTCCCCCGCAATCGCGACTCGTCTTTCCTCCGGCGCTCCCGGAGGCAGAACACTACTAGTGATATCAGGAACGCAATGCCCATCAGCACGGCCACGATGATGAGCGGAATAGCCCAGTCCGGCAGCGGCTGTGCGCTTGTGCTTGAACTGTTCGTTATCTTTGCTGCGTCCGCCTGTGCAGTTGCGCTCGCTGTGGGCGTGGTTGTGACGTATGGCGATTCGCTAGACTCCGGGTAAAAGGTTGGTTCCCCAGTTGGAGCCGGCATCGCCATCGTCGTAGATGTGTCCCCACTGCTACCGTCGTCGAAGTCGGGTATGCCCGGGTCATCGCTGCTGCCGGTCTTCTTGGGCTCGTTGGTGTCCGCCGGGTCTGGCTCGGGTGTATTGTCGTTGCCGAATCGTAGACCTTGTTCTCCAGTCTCTCCTTGCCCACTACCTGGCCGCGAGCCGCCACCCGGCACGATGTCGGGTACCTCCGGCTTGGGCACCGGTTTGGGTACGCTAAGGGGCATTTCGCGCGTAGTAGATGCCTAGGTAGTTAACCAGGTAACTGTTTTTTCTCTTCATTTACTGAATACCTGGCTGCAGTTACCTGACGAATACGGTGTATACCCAATCTCTTAGGTGAGTAGTCCAAGTCATGAAATCACAGAATCAATCCATCAGACGGGACAGGGAAAAACCGTAACGACTGCAGATCTTATAAGAACTCATAATTGTTGGTGTGAAACTTACATTCATAGAGTCTGCCTATTCTATTTCCATCCTTGGGGGTGGAGGTCGGGGGCTGCAGCTCGATATATAACATACAGCCACCATGGGTTCGAGGGCGGCGCAGTCGACGATCATGCCCCATTACACGCGATTTACGCCTCTGGAGCGCATAACGAAATTGGCCCCCAACGGCGACGTGGTGGCACGAATGGCGTTTTTATTATATTAATTTTCTTCTAGGACAGTCTCGTAAGTTGCCATGTGAGCCTCAAGATGTAGTTTCACAAGTCGGAAAAGACGTAATCTTGAATCTGGACTATCACGATTTGGCACATCCTTGTGTGTTTCATGTCCGTAGGGCTGCAACTACAGTTAGGTAGCCATGCTTTAAGAGTCCTAGAAGGCTGGGGGGGGGCGGGATTCCGATCCTCCAAATACCCCTCTACGGACGTGGCACGGCATCTCTGATCACCAACAAAGCCACGACAATACATAATGTCTTAATAATTTGATTGGTTGTTAAATCTACGCAAGTGAGTGATAATGTAGGGTCGACCCCCCATTACAACGCAAATCAACGCAAGTCAAGTAAATCAACGCAGATACTACGGATGTGTTCCGAGTCTTTTGCATGGCCATGAAGCTGCTCAATGCACGGTGGCGCCTCTAGCCACGACCTGTACCGCCCGAAAACAAGCTACCCTTAGTGAAGAATAATGGGCAGATTAACCTCTCCGATCGATCAATTAGTCTACCAGTCTCGCCAACAGGAGGCCATCCCAGAGAGGGCACATAAACGTCTCGAGACGTTCATTGGTGGCGGCGGCGTTGTTGAACTCGCGGATGGCAGTAACGGCACGTCTCTCCCACGCGGTACGTCCTTCCTCCGTAGTGTCGAAATCAGCGGGCGTGTGGGGATTGTCTTTGCTCGAATCGGCGACGAGGCCGCGACGAAGCGCATTGTCTCCGGCGATGATGCCGCCGGGTCGGAGAAGCCGGTTCTTGGCGCCCGGCTGCGATGCCTCCAGGATCTGCTTGAGATAGTCAGGGTAGCCTGTCTTGTTGGCATCGATGAATATGATGTCAAAAGGCTCGGGCGGATTGGAGATCTTTGGAAGACTATTTCCCATAGGGTTAGTTGACCTAGTACTCATTGTCAATGAGATGGTACACTTACGTCTCAGCAGCATCACCAACGTGAACCTCGATGTTCTTGTAACCATTCTCCTCCCAGATCTTCTGGGCCTTTTGGGCGTACTCGCCGTCGAACTCAAGTCCAACGACCTTGCCTTGCGGTCCAATAGCATCTGACCACACCATGGCCGAATACCCAACGTAGACACCAATCTCAAGGACTAGACCATAAGTTAGCTAGGGAACTACCTAGACTGGTTTGATCATAGTACTAAGTTGTTTGTCTATGAGGGGAGAGGGTGGGGTAAAAAGTTAATAAAAGTACTCACCTCTCTTTGCGCCAATGAGTCTTGCCAGCCAATAGAGGCCCTGAGCCTCGAAGTTGGAGATCATGTAATTAGCATCCTCAGGGCGCTCCTCGACGATACGGGCATGGTAGTCTCGAATCTTCTTGGGCATCGTGAGCGAGACAGACTCGGCGTACTTGCTGACGCGGTCGCCCAGCGTAGTGGTGGCGTAGAGGAGTGTGGTTCCCTCCTTCATGTTGCCGGTAATTGCGACTTGATTCTATTTGGTGTTCAATGTGACAGCTTATGTAGATCAACGAGAGTTGAGCTACTGTGAATGAAGATAGCAGGTATCTCGACGTAATGTGAAATGAAGAGGACTCGGTTGGTGAGAGAAGAGAGGTAGGAGATAATTGTTGAAAGTAGTAAGGGTAGGTCCTTCTTAAATTGAATACATAGACGGCTGTTGTTTCAAAAGGCAGTCACAACCCATTCAAATTATCTTGTTAGGGGACCTAGAAGCAATCCCAACATGAGTCACCTGCAGAAGAAACGGTAGGGAGGTACGTAAGCAAGCAAGCCAACATACATGTGCTCGATCTCCGAACAATGAGTATGGCATTACCCCACCAGTATAATTCTTTGTCACTCTTCCTCTTGGTCGTACCTACCTTGCTTGTCACCACTTCGGTAGCAGGAGGGAGCTAGGGGTAGCTTCTCCCCGACCCTACGTAGCACCGATTCCGGAGCCGAAGAGTCTAGCCGCCGAACCATGCATCGATTACTGCCTCGCACAACAGAGCCAAGTCGGACACTACGAGCGTTACATGAGCCAGATCTAGATCGGATCAGATAAGATCACAATTTATCTCCGACACAAAACGAAAAAGAAAAAGGAAAAGGAAAAAAAGCCAAGAACGCCGAGTCTCATTAGTTATAATTAAGTGTTCTGCTCTCCGAACCTGAAAGTCGAACGGCCCCGGCCCCGAATTTCATAAAACGTTCTATTACACAGCAGCCTTCAACACAAACACTGAACTCCCAATTCAAAATGCAAACTGAACTACGCCGTTGGAGAAGAAAACACCGAGGCGGGCATTTTCAAACACTCGTAAGTCCGAGACACGGGACTGTGCCGCGAATTTTGTTGCATATACAATGTATAATGAATGTCATCGTGTCCTTCTTAATCCACACACTCGCATGATACGGTAGGTTTGAGTATACAAGATACAAGAAAACGAACGTTACAAGCGCTTACGTAGGGTCGCCCACGCCTACGATTGGCCACGCAGTACATACATCATACATGTATGTAGCTCGCCCGGAACGATCTCCGAGGCGCATGCGGGCTACCTGAAAAGGCAACCCCCCCCCAACGTCTAGCCCGTTTCACACTACAGCACGAACGCGGCCACGCCCAACGCAACCGCCAACCCAGCCATGACGCCGGGCACCGCCGGATGCTCGTCGATGCCGCTGACGGCGATGTCGCTGGGGATCTGGAAGGACTTGGTCTGGGTGGGCTCTGCGGTCTCGGGACTCGGCGTCGCGTCCTCCTCCTTCTCCTTGGGATCCTCCTTTTCGTGCGCTGTATCGTCCTCGCCGACGAGAACCGGGTCGTCGTGTCCCGGCGCCGGCGCCGGCTCGGATTCACTTGGCGAACCCGCGCGTCGCGGCTCCCGTCCCGCGACGCTGTTGTCGGGGTCGAAGAACTGGTTGTCCCCGTTGACCGGCCCAGGCTCTACGACCAAAGGGCCCGTGGGAGGCACGACCTGCCGCGCGGCGAGCGGCTTGGAAGAATTCTTGTACGGAGGCTTGTTGTGGCGGATGCCGATGTTCTGAGCCTCGAAGGGGGAGATGGCTCCCACTAGCCCGCTGACCATAGCTAGGAGGATGCTGAAGTTGGCAGTCTTCATGTTGAATAGTGGGTTGTCTTTACGAGACGAAGTTAATGATAAACTGTGATGTAGTCAAATAGGTAGGTAGGTATTGTTCAAGAGTTGCCTAGAGCGGTGAGCTTGGAAAGGAGATAGGAACGACCGTGAGCATCCATTCCCACGCCCTCGTCTCGTCTATTTATACATCTATACACACAAAAACCGTTGGGGGAGCGTTTTGTTATGGGCATGGCACAGATAAGTCGTCGTAATAGCTCATGTAACAGGTGTGATTCAGTCTTCGGCTGGCGCATAGTGAGGATGGTAAGGTCTTGTGAGGAGGTCAGTAAGTAAACAGGACGAGGCTAATAAATGGCGGAAAGGCTGCAAAGTCATCTGATCTGATTTACGAGGAATTAGGTTACCAAGACTTCATGAAGTATCCAACGGTTTATTCTCCTACCCTAGGTGTGACGGATTTCGTCTAGAGGTTGCCCGTGTACCTGAGCTATAGCAATGCTTAGACACCAGACGAAAGCTTCCAACGTCATACTAGGAAGGCCATGGCGCCCATCTGGTCAGATATATCAAAGCTCTCGTATCTCTCCCGCTACGCATAGGCACCTGAAATAAGAATGAGACGAGGTCCTTGTGTTCCACCAGGAGATGCGTCAGTGCTGAAAACGGGCCTCACAAAATTTCACTTGGCAAAATATACCGAAGACAGAGCGGCGAAGTTGAGTCCTGAATATAGCACTTTTCCTGACTGCTTGTTTCCTATAGCCGAACGCTGGGCTGGTCGTCGCCTCAAATGCTGCCTGGTCCTTATGTACTATCCTCCCAACAATTCGCAGCTCCACTGTAAAACCCGCGACCCTTTTTTGAACGCCAGTGCGTGTGCCATGTTTCCTTAATCCTCTGGTACACCGGAAAATAAACCAACTCTCATGCGGTGACTCTGTAAAGTTATTGGTTAGCTCATTCGGGTCGTCCAAAATATAGAGATCTCCACGGGGACGCACGAAGGGTAGTTTTGGTATGACTACCGCTAGCACAGCTAGAAAGTTGATTGTGAAATACGTAAGATCGTAATGGGTATAGTGCGTACTCAAGAGGAAGAGCACGATAGGAACGCTGAGCAGGAATTTCTTGGCCGGTGTGTACTGCGCGCCGTCGTCGATTTGTTCCCACATATTCAGGTTGTCGTAGGCGCCGCTATTGAAGTCGAACGGTACACCACGAACGTAATGGAACATGATGTACGAGCCGAACATGTAGGATATATTGGTCAACGTCCAGGAGGTCTCCTGGGAGACACCGGGTATCACATCCCAGAGAATCTTCAACCCGAGGATCAGAACAATATGAATAGTCCACGCTCCTGTTAACAGCCCAGTATTAGTATCAATAGACTATACCTTTATAATCTGTAGGATATATACATATATATATATATATATATATATATATATATTTCAAGATTTAGGGGGCGAGCCCAAGGAAATATATTTGCTCGACATACCTTTCGCGTTGACCCAGTTCGCATTGAGATTCGGGAGAGCAGACTGGTCACTCAGTTGCTCTATTGGTTCTTGCGGTTCCTGATATATCTGAAGGATGCTGCTCGACCTCCGTCTCCTAGTCGACTTAGAATCACCCATACTGAGATAGGTACTACCCTGTCTTGGAGGGTTTGTACCGACGTCGTAGGAGACGGTGCGGGGAATGAGGATTGGGGAAGACACTTTGGCGGTATTGCACGGAGAGGCCGACTTTGAAGTTCTGCTTTCGGCAGCAGTCATCCACACGGCTCGGATTTGGGGGGGTTTTGTTCGTCGTCGGGTGTACCGGGGGGAAACGAGAGCGTTGGGAGTTGCTGCTTAATGGTAGTCGGAGAGAAGAAGCTGGAAGCGAATTGTTGGCTGTCGATTGCTAGACAGGTGAACTCGAAGAAGAGTAGTAGTCTAGAGGGTATCGCAATAATAATAATAATAAAATGCACCGGATGCCAAGTGACAAGGAAAAGCTAGAATTGCTGCCTTTAGGAGGGAGATGTCTAAAAGGACGTGAAGGATTGAGATACGCGATGCGGCCAATGGACTTTCAACACTGCCCTCTTTCTCTCTGCTTTCGACTCGAGACGGATGATTGGTTGAAAGATGAATACAAATTATTGAAGTGAAAGTGTATTACGAATAGAAAAAAAAAGTGGAAGATCACGAAATTTAGAAGAAGTTTGGTAGGTTAGTAAGAGTGGTATTGTAGGTAAGGGTAAAAGGTAGACAAGAATGGTTATGGAAGGTGATGATCAGAGTAGCAATGACTACTAGAAACTCTTAGGACAGTTTTCCTTCTAGGCCCTTGTTCAGCATGTGTGGGACAGGGGTCGGGCTGCCAATACGCCAGAAATTGCGTGGGACTCCGTGGCTACAGCTGGAGATTTCGGGGCCAGAATGCTAAAAAGAATGGGGCCTTTGCTCATTTGTGTTGAGCTTTTTCCAAGGTTCCTTACAGCAAAACGTAAATCGTGCTAGGGTACTTACGTAGCATTGTCTCACGAGGTCACATGATATTTGTAATTGCTCGTTGTTCTACGAGGCCTTCTTCGCCTTCTTTTCCAGACGGTCGGGCCAGTTTACCTGGTTCCCCTTTTAAACCTAGCAATATTCGCTTAGATGAATACCTAATTCTGATTACGATCCATACCTTGGACCTTGGATATGTACATCAAACCTGAGCTTTGACAATCATGGCCACCTAAATTTACCTAAGAAGCTACTCTGAATTATTATTAGTGCGCTACTAATGAGAAATGAGAAGCAATAAAAATTTAGATATTAACAGGTAGGTGATATAGACACTTAGTGCACATGCAAAGAGCGGGAGGACGGGCAGGACGGGACAGCTAACCCTATTCGTTGTACGTGTAGCCTATAGAGGAGAAGCCTCATTACCTAAATAATAATCGTTGTAGCCGATATTGACTGTAATCTAAGTCGCTGCGGTCTTGCCGTCCCAAATCTGCAAGTACGTTACATGTAGGTACCGCAGTGCTTAACCCACGCAGTGTTAATTTCCGAGATCCTTTTCGTAGAGCCGCAATATCAAAAACATTTTATCACTACGGAAGGCACACCCCAGAACGCGCTGTTCCTAGCATAGCTTCCTAGAGCGGCTCACATAGGAAGGAGCCTCAGTTGGTCGGTTAAACTCCAGAATCGATGCCGTGCTTGCTTCTCGGAGGTGTGGTCAAGTTTGCCCTGACCTTTTGTCAGACGAATGGTGAGAAGCCGCTGGTGAAGTCTGAAGGACCTTTGCATCAAGGCGCCTAGATAGCTCCGCGAACCAAGGTCCCTTGGCCCACTCGTGGATATTCAATATGATCCTCCGGCACTCGAAAAAACCTTCGTAGTCCCCTAGAAAGCCCCTCGCAAAATCGGTCTGAATATACTCGTCATAGTTCTTCCACATAATAGAAAATGTTGCATAACTATTGTTCACAACCAAGGAAAAGACAGCGTTCTTCTCGTCTATCAAGCATTCAGCCGCACGCAAAGCACATGCGCAGCCACCTAAAGCTTGATTTGTTCCATGTGCATTTCCTTCCACTATGAATATGAAGTAGGGAAATATCAAACCCTCTCCATTGATTAAAGCATCCTCCTTCAATGGTTTGAGCGAAGGTTGAGGAAACCTATCAGGTGGGTATCCAAAGATTTTATCAGGTTTCGGCACGGGTATAGGACTAGGGTCAACGAATTGGAGGGCGTGATGAGTGTGGAATTGTATATTCGTACTTTCCCAAATGTCATTCACCGCGTCGGCCTTTTCGTTCTTGTTTTTACTCATGCTCAGATCGAAAGTCCGGTAAATGAGATCCCGCAAACCACATGTCCCTTTTCGTTCAACATGTGACAATTCCACGTCGAAGTATAAATATCCATATTTCAGAGATGCCTCCTTAGATAATTTCCATAGAAAGGAATTGCGTTCATGCGGAGAACTAGGTTCTTTCTGAATGCCAAATTTTCGCAGAGCATAACGCATATCCTCAAGAGATGGCTCGTCTCCAGTAGGAAGCTTTTTGTCCATGTAAATGAGCTCTTCATACCAATCATCAGGTATAGCCTTATTCATGTCCTCAGGCTCATCTCCAGGGCGAAGCTTTTTCGTCATGACAATGAGCTCTCTAATCCAATCCGGAGACCCCTCGAAGATTGATAGTAGCCTGATACCATTTCCTTTCAAAACGCGACGGAGATGACGATAGTCTTCGACTATTTGCGTTGTGCCATTACTTTCAGTGGACGAAGGTATAGTAGATGGAGGGTCAATACTCGTTACATCTTGTACAGTCGAAGGTTGCGACTTGAGCGGCGGCATGATGGGACAACGAGGAGAAAGAGAGTGAGTAGAAACAATATTTGCATGAAGTTTCTCCTGCGTTGGCTGATCCAAGACGATAGACTGCAGCCAGTTGAGCACGTAGCTGCGAACAGGCCCACGTGGAGCCCAGTCGAGGGGTGGGTCGGTATGTTCGATATCGAAGGTGTGTAACGGGGTATCTGCCTACTCATTTCCTGTCAGCAAACCTGATACTAGCCTTATATGAGTGAAGTGGCAGTACATTGGCACGGTTTGCAGTACTGAATCGACGCTTCTTAGATGGCGCGGAAACCAAGTCTGAAGATTGTTCCATAGTGCGAGCTTCGCTATTGATCGTGAAATGAGACTTAGGTAAATCTCTAAATGAGTTGTATTAACTTTGATTATAACCTAACTAGAGGTTGTGTACCTAATTGAAGAAAATCCGAACGGCAAACGCCAAAGTACTACAAATACAAACGCCTTCTAGAAAAGACGGGCATGACGTTATCGGAAAGCATCTCATCACATGACTCTTATCTGACAAGTTGAATAACGGCTCTAGACTATCCATGATGATGAGGGTGTTAAGAGATCCCGTGGAGCGGGTAGCTACATATGTACCTAGGTATCACGGCAGCACGGATAGCTTCACGGGATAATTATGTAGGTGGTCAAGGGGTTTTAGTCAAGATTTTTTTTACCCAAGTACCAGAATAGTGCCAGGGGGAATGTAGGCCGTGCGAAAACAGTATTTTTATATCAATCGCACTGTCACTCTTTTCCAGTCAGAAGAAGATACAGTACGGCTACCCTGTGTAACAGCTATATTCGCACGGCTGACATTTCCTCTGGCGCTACAGTACATAGTACATATTCTGAGGTGATTAACCTAAAAAACGCGTTTATCAAAATCGCAGGTGCGCAACGCAATTGTTGCTACCATCAAATTCGAACGCGTTTCTACGGCGCTCCGAGAAATGCAGGGTTGACTCTCGAGAACTCTTTCGCGGCTCATCTCTCTTGAGTTTCTTGTTCCCCGTCAACAATTTTTTCCGTCGCATATTTTTGCTGTCGGTGATTTGATCGGTGTATTCGAAACCAACGTGTTGACTCAAAAGTCAAGTACATAGTCAACACTTCAACGGTGAATACACCTTGGAAGGTATTCTTCCAAATCACCGATTTCATTTTCCATCTACCTATCTCTTCAACAGAAAGGATACAGTCCCTGTACTCACAATCCCAAGTGGGTAGGTAAGCTTTGGTGCAACGCTGTGCTTTCTTCCTCATACCTACCTACCATACCCTTACCGAACCAGCCTTTTGGCCTTGGTGTATCGTCGGATTACAATAAATGGACCCCGTCACCGAGGCATCTGCCTTTGACGCTGGTCAGGGCGAATCTGGTACTCCCAGTAGCCTACTTAGCCAAAAGCGACCACGCGATTACGGAGAGCGATTGAAGGGGCTGTCTCTATCTCAATCTGAGGACGAAGGTGCTCATAACAGCGCTTCATTTCCTTCGTCGAAGAAGCAAAAAGTTCACGCCGATACTGGCGACGACTCAGGTCTGGACGATGGCGAGATAGTAGAGTCGAGTCCTGCTCCTGGTCCCCAGCAGGTGATACCAGTCTCCCAGGAATCTTTATCTGATGTCAAGATGCATGAACCTTCCGAAGATGGTGAAGTTGGCAGTGCTTCAGCTGAGCCTGAGGGGCGTATTCATTCTACACCTAGTGAACCGACCGAGCCCTTCTTCATTGACAAGCTTGGAAGCAAACCTGTGCCACATTCAGGATGGAATCAGGGCGTAAGTCGGGGCACGAGAACATCATTTGGGAAAGCACCTACACAACTATTTCCTGCCAGCATGTCAGGTGGAACAGAACCTACTGTCTCTTCAACCACTTCACCTCGCGATCATGAAGATGGAAGCGGGGATGAAAACAAGGAAGACAATAATGACGAATGTACAGACAAGAAGAAAACTAAGAAGCCCAAAACACCGACGGGATTGTTTGTGGTACGGGGTAAGAAAGGGGAGCCCAGTATCACATGGAAATTACCTCTTGACCCACGCTTGGTGGTTAAGACGAAAAATTGTCCACTAACCCCCGCCTTCTGGGCTGAGAGACTCAAGCTCTGGGTAGACGCAGTGCTTCAGGTGAATCCAGACATGGCCAATGACTTAACCCCTCGCGTTATCGAAGAAGGATACGCTGTCCATCTATCTCGCAAAGAACCGAGGCTCTTGGAAGGTGTAAAGAAACGAAAAGCTTCTGCTAGAGCTGCTGCCGAACGTGCCATGGCGAGTGCAGATCTACCAGCTCTAGTTGCGGCCGCGCGGGAACCACTTAAGGCAAAGGGTGCTCAGGCAGAGAAGCCCGGAGCAAAGGAGCCTGAGGTAAAAGAGCCTGCGGTAGAAGAGCCTGAGTTAGAGAAACCCGAGGATGAAGAACCCGAAGTTGAAGAGCCTAAGGCAATGGAAAAGGATACGGAAGAAGAGATGAGAGGGGATATTACTATGGACGACGACTCCGAAGCGGATACGCGGGTATTTCCGACTGGGGAGGAGGAGCTACGACTACAAAAGAGATACTTCCCGGGTGCTGAAGATCCATCTCAACACTGTCTCAACTGTGGCGCAATTGGACACCATGCTTATGAATGCCCACTCCTGACCTGTAAGTTTTGTGGAAGCAAGAAGCATATCTATCTCGGCTGTCCGACGAAAAAAAGGTGCCAGAAATGCTATCGAATAGGACACAAAGATGTGGACTGCAAGGAAAAACTGAAATTGGCGCCTGAAGAGCGAGACCCGTGCGCATTCTGTGGTGCTGAACACACAGAAGACAAGTGCAGTGAATTATGGAGAACTTACAAGCCAAGCCCGGAAACTACTCGAAAGGTCAAGCATATTCCAGCTTTCTGCTACACTTGTGGTGCTGAGGGTCATTACGGACCGGAGTGTGCTCTGCCAGACAGGGGAGGCAAGGTGACGGGATTTACATCATGGTCACAAGCAAACCGGGACCAATATGTAGACCCAAATAGCCCGAATGAAGCTATCGCCTGGGCTGGTGTCGATCGTACCGAATCTCGAAACGGGGAATTCCACATTCGAGGCCGGGCTCATCGCCAAGTACACACTCACTTCGTCTCTAGTGACGACTCGGAGGAGGACCTTGTTCATGCCCCCATCAATAGACCAGGGCCTCGAAACAACAATATTCGGATTGCAAGCAACATCAGTCACCCTCAACCGCCGCTTCCGCCTGGTCCGCCGCCGCCGAACGGATCCCAAGGACCATTTTCGTCCGCGCCGCCCGCATCTTTGCCTCCACGCCCGCAGACCATCAATTACGGAGGGACTAACCAATCCCACAATCAGAACCAACAATCTCGAGGAGGCAATCAAGGGGCTAATAGAGGAGGATTGCGCGGCCGAGGAGGTCAGAACCATCGAGGTGGCCGAGGTGGTCGAGGTGGTGGTCGAGGCCGAGGCGGCCCAGGTCGCGGACGAGGTCGTGGGAGGGGGGATTCATTCCGCCCTTAATCTAGAGTGCTCTGTACCCTATTCGAGCATTTCTGGACCACCTTAGGACGACTACTACTTGTGCTACTTTATGCTACTTTCAACCCATCGTAAGCGGTAGCTGAATCAACAACAACTTTCATCTCTTTGGTACCACTTTCCTACCTTCCCGTGAAGTTTATTTACGACTGTTCCCTCAGAGAAAAGCTGAATCGAGTGTACCTAAGACATTGTTACTCGTGATATTGAGGTTGACACAGTGGAATGCGATACGAAATTATTCTACAGTTTGTTGGTCGGTCAAAGACATGTGTAGCAGGATATCCTTTTGACAGGCTGTATAGGTACATATTATACGCATGATGCAGCCCACCCCTCTAAATACTTCGCTGTGTTTGTCCCTATCCAGTCCTCCACGCGCACATCAGTACTGAAGAAAATTTAATCATCGTTCAAGCTAGGGCATCCAGGGCAAACATACCCCTAGGTTTCACGATGTTTGAGCTACGCACTGTTGTGCAATCGGAAGTCCATATGAGCCTGAAATGTCGACGAACCAGCCGTGGTTCATAATATAATATTCAACCCATAACTTTCGTTCCGTTTCATCCAGACTTCTATTTCCTCACAAGGGGCCTCAACCCGATACTTATTGGTGGACTTTGTTTACAGAGGGCCCTTCGTTAATAACCCGAATAGGAGGAATCGAGCAATTGCCGGAACGATGCATGTAACTTTGCCCAAACTTCCAGGCAAACCCACACACAAGCACGTAAGAAGATAGGTACCTACCACACTAGTCCCTCAACTGAGCGTTGAGACGAGGTTCGATTTTCTACGTACCTTGGTTTCTTTTGACACTTTTGGCAGTGTAAAGATATCTATGCTAAGACCACCAAATACCATGATACATTTGGCCCAAGCAAATGAATCATCTGTCGATTACTCGGCATGTTGTCGGTGGCATATAAGCCTGTGCCTGTCATAAGGTACATGTTACCGAAGTCCTAAACCCAAGCCCGAAATTTGAGGATCCCAAACATGCGGTCAGCCCACTTTCTTCAAAAAAAAATGCGGCTTCCAACTGGATGCCCATTTCACTGAAAGCCGAACAGATATGTATCGGACTAAAACTTCTAAGAAGTACCCGAGTATCTTTCATCGTTTTCTACTATCGAGAATTGACGGTCGCAAGGCCCCAATACGTCACTATGTCGTTCACGCCTTTGAGAAACTCCTGTGACTCAAAAGCTGACACCTGGTACATAAACTCAACTAATGCGCTTTGGACTGCCTCTTAATCCAGCTCTGATCCTTTTCGACACCCTATTTTCGCAACTCAACAACCTCGCGATGGACCTCATTTCGCGACCGCGTTTCTACGAACGGCAGAAAGCGGCATGAATGGTACTTGGAAAAGGCAAAAGGGGCGTCAATCAGTGCAGGATTTGCTACTAGTCAATGATGGCTAAACTATTAACTTCAGATAGGACCTAAGTAGTTAGGCATCAATACGAAGTAAACTATTGGTATTTTAGTTGTACATGAGCTTTGAAGTGCTTCGCCATAAGCATGCATATGAACCTAAGCTCATTAGAATCCTCGTAATTATTCTGACCATCGCTAACGCTTACTATAAAGTACACGGGGTAAGTAGTAGATAGCCTAGACTTATCCCCCGGTCTAGTCATCGAGCGGGTCTTCTGTTCTTGTCCTTACAAAATGTGCAGGGCATTTGGACACAATAGGGAAAGAAGGGCCGCGCTAAACTGTTATTTCCGCTTACTCTTGATCATCATCTCTCCGGATGGGAGTTGGTAAAAAAGGAGCAAAACGTACCCAGTTATACAATGCCCAAGTGAGTGTCCAAGTATGAGGGGAAACGACATAATAGCAAACTCTGGATTACTGGTATAAAATAAGGTAGTGAAAACCGAATGAAGGTCCGTCTATTTCGTATGAGTCTTACATAAACCAGCCCATACAGATTGGCACGTAGGACTCCAACTACACAGGACGACACAAGGCTTTGATAATACATTTAATTGGCACGTCGGAACTGATATTATATATAACGATACCTATTGAGTTACCTACGTACCTAACCAACCTAGGTAGTTTACCTAACTGAACATAGCTTCCCTAACCGGACGTAGATGCAACCTTTCCCACGGTTTCTAAGTAAAGAAAAGCTTCTGATTCTCCTGACCTAGGGCTCTTCTTTTTCAACACATTCAAAACATACATTTACATTCTTCAAAAATCATCTATCGATCTTCGATCACTACATTTGATCACCCTTCCTCAATATATATTGGCAAGGTGAGTCGTGTCTTTCGTTACTAACATTATATAAACCCACGACGTAGAACTTTCGCATGTTTTATGAACTACGTCTAGAGGCACACTCCATACATCTCCTAGGTTGAGAAGCTACCCATCCATTTACACGTCTCCACATGATTGTATCAAAGACTTACACGATCTTGAAACTTCCCAGATGAGCGCACCAAACCGAAGATACCGATTGGTGCCAAACAATCCCGCTTGTCGCCGTCCGACTATGCTGCGTATCGTTTGGGAGGACGATCCTGAACACAGCGACGGCAACAACCATGTCGAAACTAATAATGATGATGATCAGGATAACAATGAAAAAAGAAGGACAACAACAACAACAACAACGATAAAGACGTGGGTAGTAGCGATGTCAAGGTGACGAGGTCATCTTTCTCGGGTCAAGACCAGTGACTCGAGAAATCCAACAACGTAGTCCTCAGGATCGTTGTCATCGCTGCAATCATTTCCATCGTCACCACAACGTATCTTAACTCTATACTAAGTTCTTTTGGACGATCGGAGCTCTAGGATGTGAGACTAGTGGTTAGCTATAAGAGCAGACTAATAAAGGGATCTTGGAAAGCAGCAAGACGACGAGGTGGAATTGTCATGAAGTATGAACTATGGCGGCGCTATTTTGTTCTATGTTCTCAGGGCTAACACACCATCTATCAAACCTCAACGAATATGATTTTTTTCTATTTATTTATGTACCCGGCCTGATATGATTGCATACTAGCCTTCGATGATTGCGCAAAGGTCTCTTTTCGGTGTCGATTATAGTGGTGTCTATATAACTACGGATCTCGATATCAAAGACGGCGTGCGGGTGGTTCGATTGCGAGGTCAGATAGATCTTTCTTCCGAAAAGGAGGATCGCACGCTTCGGTGGTCTGGATGCCAGGCGCGTAGGCCCTTAGCAGTGTGTTGAGAAGACCAGCCCTATCCGTCAACTGGCAACAAATTACCGACCATGACTCACCAAGCATTGGCGCCATCTAGACTTTTACTGACCTTCTTGTGCCGATTTTTGCCGATTTTTGCCGGTATTCGAGTCCGCCCCAAGCCCAGCTAGGGTTTATCAAGCTCGGGCCGTTTTGCCGTCCTACGTACGAACCTGCTGGAGTTGGGCATTCCTATGGTTTGGTGTGTTTCTACTTGTGTTAAACAACCCGAGATATCGAGGAGAAGGTAGGTAATGTAAAACATGGCGATTGATGTCGTTGGCGTTGGACGGTACGTTGCGATTGGTACTGTTTGTTCTGGTGGAAGCTCATGATGTCTGAGTGTGAACTTGACCGAGAAACAACATTACTACTGCGAGCAATTATTACCGCACGGGTACCATAGCATCTAGCGACTAGTGCTCTATCTTAGAAATTTCTCTAACACATGATCGATCCATTAGCAACACTTGCCTACTGACAATTAGTAACTTCGTTCCATTTACGACATATGACGCTTAGTACCCGCTGTTCCATTTTTTTGATCGGGTGAAATGTTGATGTGACGGGTCTTTTGTCGACTCTTGTGCACCTCCAGTAAGGCTACGAATAGGGGGACGGTAGTAACCTTGGTTGACATGTTGCATACACTAAGATGATTAGAAGTTGCCCCTAGCCGACCGTAAGGGGGATATAGCTCGGAAAATGAGGTATCTACGGACGAGAGTTGCTGGATTGGTTTCTGTGTGCATGTATGTATTGTAAGATTGGCTAGCCTGATACACCCATATATCCTAGAGGAGGCTCTGTGGGTAGACTATTGCGGGCCCCCGCGGCGTTAGATGTCATTGTTACTACATTCTCAGAACTATGTGTATGGCCGGTTGACAACGGACCTGGTTAATTTGAGAATTACAAAAAAGGTAGGGTTATTCGCAACGATCACCAATCAAGTGATATTAGGCAGCTACAAAGTCGACCTGTAAATGGACTGGGGACAAAAAAGGTCGCTTGATCCACACCGATCCTCGAGTTGTGTATGCAGACCTGAGGCTGATATCGAGGGGATTTGTTGTCAATGATCTGCGCCGGCAAAGTACGACAGGTCAGGCAGTGCCGCTTATGCAAAGGACCAGTGCAGGTTTGCTGTCAAACCGACGTCTCGGATTCGATGTTTGCTGTGATTACGTGAAAACATACGTACAACCGCGGTCAGATTTCCCGAGTATGGCTGTTACATACCTCTTCGACCTCACCGATTCGCAAATTAAATTGCAGTGATCCCCTCCCTAGATCCATGCAGGAAATACTTTAGCGGGAGACTGACATGTTGATGTGTTGTTCCTCATGAGGCACAGCAGACAAAAGTTCATAGCATAGCAAAATAGGTAGAAACAAAGTAGCGCAGGAGTATTCTTGCCCATCTATCAAAAACAACGGTAACGAAAGATCTGGGATCTAGCTCGTGACGATCGTAACAACTAAAAAGCTTGGGCCCCGGGGCCGGAGATCGGAGGTGACAAGGAAGTAAAAAAAGCTTCATAGCAGCAGGAAGGATGTTAGAATATCGAGGCTCTTTGGTTCTCTCCGGGGCGAAAGAACAACACAGACGAGAAGTGAACAGCTTGAGTCGGAATGCAGACATATGTACTTAGATCGTAAACAGAACTGATTGACAAGTGATATCCGATTTGTACGTACGTTTTATGGGACTATGTCACCCTTCTCGTCCCTATCAGTAGCTAACTCCGAAAGCTGAAGTAGTAATTAATACTAGACTACTCCCTTTTCTACAGGAAACCGGCGGCATGATTCCGCAAAGTCACAGCTAATGATGTCGCAAATTACATACCTAACCCTGCCAGATTGATAGAGTGGCATGTTACTTTGAAACAGCGAGGTCGCTCGATACGCTAGCTCGTTAGCCTGTCGAAGCACCGGGGCATCTTATTTTGGCAACAACGCATGGACGCAAATGAAAAGCTTCTCGACGTCTTCTCGAACTTCCTATGGATTCGGATCCGCAAGCGATTGCCTCTAGTCCTGCGCCGCGCCGCGCCGTCCTGCGTCTTAGAGTCCATGGATGAAAAACAAAGGGACTAGATGCCTTTTGAAGAAACTGTGGTCTTATATACGGTGCAAGGACTCGGGTCCGAATTAGTCGGATGATTCCCATTAGGATTTTAGAAGATACTTTACTTACAATGAGGACGAAAATAAAAATGTTCCCAGCTTTGACATAAGATGACATGGACACATGGATCTAAGGTGACTGAATGTGGTTAGGTGGTACTTTGTTGACGTATGGGGAAGATGGGGACTTTGTTGTGGTTCGTTTCGTTTGGGTAATCGTCCGCCGTCATCTTACCAGTAGCAAATGAAAGGTTGATGGGCTCATCATCACTGATTCGCTAAAAGTTCCGCCGTTGGTTAAAACGCGCCCAGACCATCCGAACTTCATATTTATTTATGTACATACAAGGGCAACCATGATTAGATTAGAAAGAGGTAGACTACCTAGAAACCGAAGAAATGAAAGAACGTTTAAAGAACCAGCCCTACAAAAATTAGAATAAAATAAAATAAAAATCCCTTTACCGGCTTACCTGATATGGAGTGATTGTGAACCGAACTGCCAGAAGCCGAGAATCCCTGCCATCGTGTTGGTACCGCAAGATCTTGCTGAGCACGTTGCAATCGCTGCACAGCATTGTCTGCATACTGGTCAGTGCTCACCCCTCTACCGCGATTGGGAAACTTCCAGGTTATTTTTTCCCTTGCGGCGCAGTACGGGGGATTAAGAAGTGGGGTTCTAGAGTGCGACCCTAACTCCCAGGTTCCATTGTGTGTGAAAAGAATCCACCAGCACATGCTTAAGGCCGAAGGTCGAAAAATAGTCCCTTGCATCTGTAGCGGCCCCACAATCCGCTGTCTACTACCCCGTTAGTTCTAGTGGCATGTCTCTTTGTGTGTTACTTTACTAGCAGCATGAATTAAATATAATTCGAAACCATCCCGGTCCGTCGGGTCTTGGATGTAATATCAGCAATTTATATATCGAGACTTACGACCGACGCTAGGGAATGGATATATAGATAATGTGCTGCTATTCCGTGGACAAGGCGTCCGAGGTCAAGAGATCTCCGTCTACATTAAAATCAGCAACGACGACAGCAACAACATCATAACAATATGAACGGTACCCCCGGCGGCAGCGGTATCAGAAACTCGATGCTTCGGCATTGGAGGAATAGCAGCATCTCACTTAACCGGAGTGGGAGCAAAAGGGGGGACAAGAGTGAAGAGAAGGCTTCGAAGAGGCTATCAATGCCGTTTATTTCGCCTAAGTCCCCGGTAGAAGCACCTGCAGTCAAATCGCCCCCACCTCCGGCCCCGAAACAGACGGATAGCGGCATAGAGACGCCGAACGATGCCGAACCCGAATCTAAGGGTTTCAGCCTCCATGTGACGGTGCATATCGCGCCCGAGAATGTGGACAACTTCCTAGCCGCATTCAAGACCATCTTCGACGTCGTGTCCGCCGAGCCCGAGTGTGTATTCTTCGAGGTGTATAGAGCACCGGACCAACCGGGCAAGCTAAGCTGGGTTGAAAATTGGTATGCCATCACCTGTCACCACAAATTTCTGCAAAAAGAGAGAATCTGTGCATGTACTAACCAGATAATAGGTCCAAAGATGCACAATGGTTTATGCAGGTTAGTCTCAGCCCCTTTTCCATAATAGAAGTTGAGCCAGACTTGGAACTAACTCGTGTTAAAAGCACCAAATTACCAAACCGTACTATAAAGAGTACTTAGAGTTCACCGAACCGATGTTTCTCAAACCAAGAGAAGCCGTCGTCTTAGAGCCAGTGGGCCCCAGATTCTCGATGTATAAGGGGAACCCGCTGTAATTGCGAGTTTAGACCACATTTAATGATCGACCACGCCGATAATTATTGTCATAATTTGTGCCATAATACAATTGTTACGTCTGAACGATGGGTTTGTATATCACTCGGGGGTTGGACTGGCGTCAAGGGGAAACGTCATGATAGATGCGAGGCCAATTATAATATTCCGCATATTTGTATATAGGGATGTAGCGAGCGTACAGCCAGGCTACTTCATTTTCTCGTCCTATACTAAGGATTCCAAATACTCTTAAGAAACATGTGTAATGCAACGCCCACGAGACGAATTCCCTAACGATAGCGCAGAAGCATTGTCGCCGGTCCCGCCTCGGCTGCAACACGCCGTCCCAAGCGATGGCGTAAAAGCACTGTCGCCGGCGAGTCTTTTGGTTGAGATTCTCGAATGACAGCGTATCCAAAACACAGATGGGGTATCATATGCAAAGCGCCAAAAAGCCAAAAAAACAAAACCTCTAGGGAAAGCATGAAAAGCATGAAAATAATCCGTGTGCGCCACTTTCCCACCAGACGGGCAAAAGGCGATAGCGTTTCAGCGTTGTCGCCCCGCCTGTCCTTCATCCAGATACGCCAATCCCAGCGATGGCGCAACGGCACTTTCGCTGTCGAAGCCAGAAAGTCCCCGTATGATGTGCGTATCGAACATCCAATGGGCGTGATTCGTACGACGAATTCGTTGTAAAATTAGGGTAGTGTCGAAGTGAACGGTGAAAAGAATGGCAGGTTGAACTGCACGGGTCTTATGCAGAGATGATTTTACTCCACCCATAGCTGCTCAGCACAATTGTTGAAGATCACGACAGAGCGTTACCATGGTCATCCCCGAGACCTAAAGAAGCAGGCAATTAAGTCCTCTTGCTCCACCACATGCGACCAAAGCCGCGTTGCTGAAGCTCGCGACGGGCCGCACCGTCTTGGAAGCCATCGGAGCCATCAGTTGTGGAAGCCGCACTGCTGCTAATCTTGTGACTAGGTTTATTGCCGACGACCTTGAGCGCAACAAACATGACGATGCTGCTCAGAATGCTGACGCACAAAATACCAATCATAACCAAGTTGCTCCTGCGGTACTGATAAGGCCCGGATGCGGCATCTGCAGGCCAACCTGTATATAATGCATAAGTCGTGGTAATACTTCCTAGGTTCCCAAGGCCTGAGACTAATGCCGATGCAGCAGCAACGCCGACTTCTCCGTGACGGTGCTGGAATATCTCATTGGTCCAAGTCATGCAGATGGGTACTGTTGGACCAAGGCCGAAACCAACCATTAAAAGTCCTCCATATCTCGCCCAGGGGTTCGAGGTAGGAGCGAAGGTAACAGTGAGGAGTCCAGCAATTTGAATGCATACGGCACATGAGAAGAACAGGGGGCGGAGGCGGTGAAATCGATCTGAGATCGGGGTTACGAGCAAGATCGCGATTAAGTCCATCTATTAGAGTTAGACGACGGAAATATTACCAATGAGAAACAGCCAACTTACGATCCAGATAGGTGCAAACAGTAGACTGAGCTGCACCCCTGTAAACGACGGATTGATACCGCGAATAATCACTGTGCCGTAGAGTTGCGTGCCGATTCCGACTCCCACAACGCCGAAGTACATGAGAGTCAACGGCCAAAGCCTCCAATCGACGAGAACAAACCCTAGGTCTTTCAGAGTCCAGGGTCTCGGATAGTATACTCTTTTGAGATCTTCATAATGAATCAGAGCATCTTCGCCTGTCAAAGCTTCCGGGGTCGGGGGCAGCCATTTCATGAAACCAGAGCGAGATCTTTCTACTCCAGGCGGCAACGGACGTTCTGGTAGCCACCATAGCAGAGTCCAACCGAGGAGGACAGCAAGAAGCCCGTAGATAAGAAACATCCATTGAAAACCAACGAGTCCGCCAACGCCGTCCATGAGTTGGAACCCAGCAGATACTAGGCCAACCACGGCAGCTGAGACTTGTGCAGCTGTGAAGTACTGCCCAATGCGCTTGCCTGTCCGAGAGGGTGGGTAGAACAAGGTCAAGTAATAGGACATACCGGGCCACATCCCAGCAATGACCACACCAAGCAGGAAACGCAATAGCCTTCGGGCCAAGAATTAGCATATCATGTTGAGCTAGGCCAAGATGTACTGCAACTTACTTCAAGCTCCAGGCAGCCTGCACGACGGTAAAGCAAGCCCCTATCACACCCACAGCAAAGACGATCCTAGCCATCCAGACCCGGGGGCTAAGCCGGCTCATGACGAGGTTCGAAGGACAATCGAAGATGACATAAGACACGTAAAAAAGGGCCAGTGCAGTGGATATGTCATTCGATGAGAGCCCAAGCATTGTCATCAAGTCGTGCCCGACATCTGCATTCATTGTCTGCGCCAATCCGATGTTAGAGCGTATGGCGGAGCAGAGGAAGTACAAAATCCAGAACGCTGCAATTAATATTTAGCATAAGCGCGGTTATCAAGCCATTTGAGGCATTTACCTGGGATAATCCGGAGATCTAGCTTCCTGTAGACTGCCTCTATCCTCTCAATGTCATATTCGGTTTGAACAAGCTGGGGTCCTTCTTCCCGAGTCGCTACATCGTGGTCCGCAGTGATTTCGGCGGGAGTCTTATCCTCGGCCGGAGCTGAACCGTGAGCCATACTTCGACTGTGAAGCAATGGAAACGCCTGCTACCTGTCTTTTCAAGCCACGATCTCGATGCGCCCAAAAAGAGAAATATACCCAATATTCTTCAAGTTCCTTAATTATGAACGAAAGTTATGCCTGGACTAGGACGTCCTAACACTGAATAGATGCTTGAAGAGAGAAAAAAGAATGAAAATTTAGCGAAAAGAAATAGTGAATTGCGCTTGTTTGCTGAGTAAGAGAACCAATGAGGTGGCTGCTAGATGTAGATATAGCGGGGCTCAACCCCCTTAACCTTCTAACTGTAAGAGGATAGTCTAAACTCTATTACGGCGACACTTGCAGACTTCCAAGGTTGATATCAAAGTCTAAAACAATTCGTAATTTTATTTCGAATCCCGATGCGAACGTTTGAAGAGAAACTGTGCGTTATCTGTGCACAGAGAATGAATAAGATAAACTTCCAGTATGAAATCACAGTTAAGAAAATAGACAGCAGTCACCGCAACATCGAACATTGAGGAGAACGAAGAAATTGATAGATTACCTAGCAGATAAAGAATGCATATTTAAATCAAGAAACGTATTAAAACATATATACATATTTTCAATGTTATTGTTTCATTAATTCCCACAAGCCCCTATAACCATGGAGCATACGACTAATATCACTTTGGGATGAATTTCAGTTCCCTGTCTATAGATCTAGTATATTCTCAAATTTAGTTTTTACTGACACATAAGCAGAGACCAAACTGCATAGAAGCTTGGTACCTACCTCCTTGATTATCATGTTTAACAACCAAACTGGCCGCAGAAAAAAATACACACAGAATCACAGAATCACACTTGCTCAACTTCAACCAGATCTCCTCCGCCTAGTCACCGTTTTCTTCCCATTTGTTCCCTCAAATTATGAACATGGATTTTTTTTTGAAACATGGTATGAGTGATATTAGTTAGTACTCTTAAGAGTACAAATTTCTACTTATCAGCAACCCAGGCCCGTAAGACCTGTTCAAATGTAGCGCCTACGCTATAATTTTTAGACAACCCCCTTATCATTAACTATTATTTCTAAATAAGTAGACGGAGTTAAGGAGATGTTAATATTTGCCGTATAAGACTACAGGAACATGAGACCCTCTATTTCCTAGCGTTCGACGTATTACATCCAAATATGAGCATAACTATGGTAGTTTCACCACACAAAGCAATTGTCACGAAGCAGACAGGGCCTAAGTGTCTCAGCATCGTGCTCTGCACGGATACCCAGGTGAACACTGCCTTTTCCTACCTGCTATTGGCCCCTACGGCCCTTTGCTGCCCCTTTCAAGATAATAAGAGGTTGTACAAGAGTGCAATCCCTGATACTACTTTGTGTTGTTCTCAGACGTGTGCGGGAACGAGAATACGTCGAAGCTGAAAGTCTTTATGAAGTACGAAAACAACGTTATTGAACTTAGATAGCCGTCTGAGATCCGTCGAACTTGTTATTGTTTCTATTGTGGTGGTAAGAAGGCATCAAAGATATTGCGAGAAGTATAAATTGGCCCAACATCCATATGCTATGAATTCTGGTAAAATGCAACTTGAGCACTTCTTGCTTTCCACGTTTCACTATCGAAAGATCCAGGGTAGACTGCATTAACCCAATATTCAAGCCACTCAGTACACATCAACACCGTACTTATCATGTGCCAAATCTATCTAGAAGTCCACCGGCAATGTGGCCACCCTGGGAATTCTTTTCGATTCAGAGACGACGACCTCTGCCCAACCAGGAAAGGGGTGGACTGTTATGATAAGAGACAAGTTCCTTCGCAGATCACCGATAGTAAGTGCGCGACTTGTAAAGGAAAAGAACTCCAGAAACAGAAATATTTTCCAGATAATAAGGGACCGGTAGGTGGTGAGAAACTCACGCTCGCGGAATTACAGGAGAAGATAGCACACTAACGCACTATCAAAAATATGACGAGCCATTGGATCACTTAATTTCCCCCTCTTTCAGAATTTTGAGACAGGGGCAGCAACGAAACTTAGTGGTTTTAGATATTATGATCTGTCAATATTGTCGGTATGCCGACAATCACTGCACTCAATCGCTAGGTCCACTAATTCGATGACAATTAGGTGACTGGGTCGTCTCTAAGCGTTCCATACATCTATACGTTTTTCTTTGCTTAGATGTTTGCTCCTGTCATATCACCGAGCGTGCTACACATCTTAGCACTAATTATTGATTATAGTATTAAAAAATTAAAATTGTATTATAGTTTAATGTAAATGAAGTTTAATGTTTAATATCATTGTTAATAGTATATTAAATTTTTTACTGGATTTCATTGCTTTGGTTGTGATCTTAGCCTCCAGGTTAATGAAGAAAATATGTTCATGATTCAGATGCTCAAAGCCGGTGCTCTTCGTAGTGTTTTCTTGCTTTTGCCTAATCCTCATTGATTCCGGCTTGGATTAATCACAGTTCAAGTTTTTGTTAGTTGAGAGGAATGTACTTTTATAGAGAACATGTTCCTTTTGTCATGATATATCACGATAAAACATGAAAGCAATGACCCACGACCACGTTGTATCTCGAGTAGCCCTATCTAGGAACTGGCGACTGCGAGAAGGCCTCGGCTCTATAAGTCTGAACCTCTTTTGTTCTGTCTAATAAGTCTTTGACGGCTCTACTAGGCACCCGATACTGGACTCCTGACACCAAGGAAGCTACAGTATGCTCTCCATATGGTTGTCGTAGATGCACTAAATAATAAGTTTGATGACATTTGGAGGAGCCACTTCTTGGTAGTGGCATCCATCATTTTATTGTAGACGGACATGTGATCCCTTAGGGTACCGTAGTTCGCGTGAGTCTCTACTGATCTCCATAACGAGGAATACTTTCCAAACCCCTTCACCATTTCAAACTGGAGAGGTGTCACGAAGCAGACCTTGGAAGCAGGAGAAGAAACCATGTTGTGGCACGAAGGGCTCTATCTATGAGTTAGCGGTCCTGGGTCCACATACACGAGCCTCCTTTGTCCTGGCTGTGAAGCCCCTGATAGCTCTAATAGACCCCTGGGTCCCTAGAGGCTTCAGCCCCAAGACTCATGACAAGAGATGGTTGTATGACACGAAGGTACAAATAAGATGATAATTGCATATACATTTAACTTACGAAAAGTGGTGTATTTTGGTCTGACAAATAAGGGCACGGCATGAAGCCGTAAAGTACCTACCCCGTGTGCAAGACAGTCTGCTTTCCGTAGTTGCGCCCCTCTCCTTACCATCAAACTGTCAAACTGACATATTTAGGATTGAGGGTCTCTCGTCATGAATATAAGCTCTGGTTTCCTTCTTCCTATGAACTCCTCTCCAACATCAAACTGCATTTCCTCAATGGTCGCACGTAGGCCACATTTCTCATAGAGCCGTCGTGCTACCGGAGTGCCCTCGACGACCGCCTATTGAATTGGGCCCATTAGTAGCCAGCCATAGAAAAGAGAGTACTGCCTGAGATTTCCTTGACACTCCGCTACAATTACTATGAAGTCTTAGGTAGGGAGGTTTAGAAACGAAAGCATGAAAAAGATGTTAATACCTTAAGCCCATGTTCATCTGCCGCTTTGGTCCCCCACTCAACAAGAGCTGTACCTGCACCTAAGCACTGGCAATCTGGATGGACTGCTAGCAATTCGAGGACTATATTAAATATGTGAGAAAGCATATCTCAATGCTTCATTATGAAATGCCACTTACCATAAACCCCTTTACCACACGACTCTTCTATAACCTGAGTCCTTGGTATCACGTAGCTTCTCCATAGGCGAGTCATAAACTCGCGATCGTTTCCGTCTGGCCAAACCTCCTCGACATTCTCAGCTTTGGTAAGCTCTGCAGGCGGAGCTTCCTTCATATATGTCCAGATGGCGAAGCCGACGATGCGCTCCTGATCCCCGTGGCCTGTTCGTGTGACCGCTTTCAAGAACGTGGAGTCCTCGGAGGTCTGCTTCCATACTGTCAAGCGCTTAGATCCTTGTTCTTGTCCTGATAACGTATCGTGAACTGGAAAGTATACATCTACAAACGGTGCGTCATGGCCAAAACTCTTGGAAAGGACCTGGAAGCATGTGGGGATCTCTTCGTCCGAGAGCAAGGCAACATCTACTGAACCCGCGGGCGTCATTATCACAACCTACCGCCGGTAGAGCTAAGGTATATTTGGTGTGAAGTAGTCGAGAATAGAAAGAGAAGCTAGGTATGTTTGTGACAATTTAGAAGTGGGGGAGGGACATGAGAGTTGACTGAAATGCAGCTGACCTGGGTGGTACTGTCCTGTTTAACTAAGGTATTCTCATATCCCATATAGGTAGACAAAGACCGTTCCCTTTATTGCATCCATAGGTAAATACCTAGGTACCTGCATGCCTGAGCCATATAAGGCCACACCCCTCCAGGGTTTACCCTGCCAAACTAGTACCTCCTTTTTATTCACCTTGTTTCTCTCGAGATTCATCTAAGTCCTAACAGCAAGCACATAACCTATCAGTTGTTTTCAGACCTCTCAGATGTTTCGTTGGCCCTCTACGGTTGACGCATCTCCAATACTTTCTAGGAACAAATTTGTTTCTACACCCCAAGCTCGTCGTTCCCTAGCCGCAGAGCTTGTCTTACATCTTAGAGAATATGGCTTTGCACGTGTGCGTAATCACGGCGTCGCCCTAACCACCATTAAGGGATTATTTCAATGTGTATGCGACAATTCTCTTCTTAACGACCTGTTTATCATAGAATTCATCTCGTATAATACCATATAGAAGATACTAATATTAGTTACATACTTATAGCATCGTCATTTCTTCGATCTTCCACTTCCCGCGAAACTTAGCGTCCGTCATCCCGGGGGCGAGTCTCCAGCAAGGGGCTATTCGCCTTGGGCTTATGAGAAAACGGCCATACTAAGACCAGATCTTCACACTGTCCCAAACTTGTCATCTAATTCATCACCTTCCCACCATGCGAATATCGTTGGAGACACAACTAGGTCGCCGCCCAGCACACTCTTAGATGCAAGGGAGCAATTTGCGATTGGTCCCCCGAGTGACAATGAATTTCCAACACCTCAACTTGCAGAAGAAATACTTCCGGGATTCAACGCAGCAACGAAAATGGCCTATCTAGAAATTAGAAATACTTGTCGCAGACTGGTTGATACTATAGAAGAAGGACTGGGTGCCCCTACAAGTTCCATCATCGGTCCTACCGCAGGAGGTCAAGGGGCCGAGCTAAATCTGAACTTCTACCCGGAGGTGGAGAGAAATGTTCTTGAAGGAGATGCGGGGATGCAGGCATGTGATGAAGTACATGGCGGCGATGTCACCATGAGACGCATCTGGCCGCACTCAGATCTAGGGGTCGTAAGCGCCTTATTCCAAGACGGAGTCGGTGCGACTGGTTTGGAATTACAGGTAAGGGGATCACTAGGAGGCAAGTTCGCGCCTCTGTCTATCGAAGAAGAAGGCGATATAGTGCTACTTGTTTCGGACACACTTGAGCGCTGGACGAACGGTTATCTGCGCGCAGCTGTGCATAGGGTAGGCTTGCCGTCTATTGCTCCTTCATCAAACCGAATGTCAAGATCTGGGTTGGAGCGTGTTCCTGAGCGGAGATCAGCAGTTATGTTCTTCCGCGCTCCACCGACTGCTAACTTAGGTCCTCTACCATACTTTGTATCGGCCCAGAACCCGGCGAAATATGAGCATATGACGGCCGGGGAGTATCTAAAGAACCATAACAAGAGACTCTATTAAGTTATAGGACTGATGACTCTCTATGTGTATATTTAATCTTCTCTACAACTCTAAGACTGCTTTCAAGCCGTATCAGGTTCTACGCCATGCTTGTTCGATGGCTCAACCTCACGGTTTAGGAGTGCCGATTGCACGTTTCCATTCTCCATTACCTCCTTTATAGGCCCGGCGTAATGCTTTTGTCCCATGAAATACCACAATATAGCACAGATTATTAATGCTGCCCCAAATACTACGCCTGCATAGTTCATGTTCGCGGCGGTTACGGGGAAGTAAGGTGGAAGAACATTGAAACCGATCGTCAGAAACGAAAAGGCGATGGTGAAAATGTTGATCGGAACGCCCCATTTTCCCAACCCCCACGGGCCGAACGGGATATTCTTTCCTGGATAAACACGGCGGACAAGTATAAAAATGGTCGGAAGTACATATGTTGTGTATTGTCCAAGCAAGGCCAGCGAGACCATCGCATTGAACGCAGTCGTCGATCCCAAGTTGATCAGGCCAAGGATCATGATGATAAATGCGCTCCACAAGATGGCGCGAACCGGTATGCCAAATCGGCTATCAACCTGTACTTTCTATGAGATTCAATGCTTCATATTCATACTGCAGAGCTTACATGGGAGAAGTAACGAGGGAAAGGCAATCCATCATCACGAGCGAAGGCCCAAATGAGCCGAGAGGCCGAGGCAAGCAGACCCAGCGCAGAGAAAAATATAGATATGATCAGGGCCGAGACCATAGCATTGGTCGCTGCGTAAGACTTGGTCGCATTGAAGAAGATCTCGATGATCGGAAAACCCGTTGGGGTGTCCAAGGCAGCGGTCACATCTCCGATGCTAAAGAGAATCGCTATACTCATCCCGAAGCAGAGAATTCCGCTTACAATGATACTCCATATCATAGTCCTAGGGACCACGACCGCGGCATTGTCTACTTCCTCGGCTACCACGTCGTGTTAGTCTATAGTAGATTTGGCATTTAGGACTGTCGCCAATTAGGCTTACTCACCCATATGGGAGGCGCCGTCAACACCTGAGAAGGCATAGGTAGACGTCAAGAGACCGATACACCAAGACACACCATCGCTGTTCCAGCCACCGTTGTTCGCGAATGAGCGAAACACGAATTCGGTAGAGCTTCGCGGCGCTAGGTGCACTAGAGGTACTAGGATGCAAAAGAAGAAGATTACGTGTAGTATTAGAGCTAAAGTCTCAAGGTAAGGGAAGATTCGAATTCCAAATATGTTAATGAGCACGATAACGAGCGTGACAGCCCAGTACATCAATGTACCGTGCCATTGCTGAGGTTCGTACGTATCCGCGTAGTTCAATATGACCAGCCCTTGTATCATCGTTGCTGCCAGGAAGGCAACGCTAGCGGTTACTGCTATTCGCATGAATGCTGTGATCCATCCTACGGGCTATCAGAACACTTCGTATGGAGAGAGTGAGGAACTAACTAACCAGCAAACCAGCTGAAGAGGATCGCATAACGAGAAGGTGCCAACAACGCGACCCAGTGATATTGACCCCCTGAAGTGGGAGAACTGCAAGAGGACGGGCAGGTAATTAGTCGGCATGATCTTCAATGTCTTTGGACAATTCAACGCGGCACTCACATTGACGCCATTTCGGCAAGCGAGGCCGCAGTAGCTAGAGAGCCAAAGAATGAGAAGATCAATCCATACACTAGAGTGGAAGGGCCTCCATTGATCAGCCCCCCCTGAAAAGTTCTATATGCCCTCATTAACTAGTATACTGCTAAGCTTCGGCTATCATACTCACACTGCAAATGCTTCCCAAGAGACGAGGACCGTCGTGGAGAAGCTTAGCATAGATGTGAAGCCGAAATTTTTCTACTTCGCTGTTAACGCAGATCGTCCTAACTTCGAATCGGACCACTATGCTTACACTAATCTGGTGTCTCTTGCTCAGAATGGCAACCGTCCTTGCGTCGAGATCGAATGCTTCGTTTCTCAGGCGTCCATCTGCGCCTGTGTTAGACAAGACTCTCTGCCTCAACTGGTCTGACGTTAGTCTTATCGCCCGCATGTTGTCGCTGTAGCAAGTGCAATGTGAACCACTGGATTTGGTCCTCACAGAGCAAAGAAAACCAAAATTCGAACAGGTTGAGTTGATTTCAAAGTCCAGGTGTGAATACAATTCATCTGGCGGTAGAACGAATGTAGAGGGATCATGCGTAAAATAGTGTGTGGGGCAAGACCACGAGACAATAGCTGAGGAGAGAGATGCACACCAGATGCACACCAGAGTTACATGTAGGTAGCTGAGGGGTCCCGTACAGAGTGATACCCCCTTAGAGGAGTATGTATCAAGGTACCGAGCTCACAATCAATTGCCGACCCAACATGTACCCAGGAATGATACGCCTTACCAGGCGGCAGGGAATGAGAAGTGTTGCAATTGGCTTAATCGCGAGGGTCTGCATGTACGCGTTTGAGTCAGAACTGGTAATAAATTGCGACATGTGTCGGTGTGTTGGTGTACACCCCTTGTAATAATGTTAGTTCACTGTCCGAGCTTCTACTATGTACTTTATGCGCACTTTGAGATATGTATACATCTATGTCAAATTAGTAGCATACTTCACAACCACAAAAGAATAAGTTGAAAAAATTAAAATAGCAAACTCTAGCTGATATATTACCTCTATTATCGAAGTTTGGAGTCTTTGGTAATCACTATGCTGCTGATGAATGTAATAACAAAATTTCTCGAAACATCAGAGCCCCACTGTATTTCAAGGGGTGTTATAAGGAAGTCCAGTGAGGGGTAATTTAAATCATACCTTACTCTCGAGAAAGGATCCACAAGTTCCCCAGCCCCGGGGTTCCTTTTTTGCCCTCCTATCCAAGGGTGAAGAAAACAGGATTTAGATGCCAACTATTACCTTACAAAAGCCATGAGAGCTATAAATACGTGCACCTACGTGCTGAAGCATAGAAGGGCATCCGGATTCAGTAGCTAAATTGCTTGTTTGGGGCTTATTTGGGGGTCAAAAATAGCCCATGTCCAGTGTCTCGGGGGACCTGCCGGAGCATTTAAGCTTCTAAGCCACTAGCTTTATTCTGCTTAGATCAGTAGCTAGCGCTGCGCTAGTAGCTGCTGAGCGACCCGACCACTCGGAACCTAAGATAGCGCCCGTTCCAGGTAGCCTGGAATGTATGGATACCTGTGTTGGAACGGCGTTGATCAAGTTTGATTTGCTAAGAACTACGTGGGTGACGAATATCGTGATCACAAAGATATATAAAATTAAGCGCTCTCATCGGATGTCGATCATATTAAATGGAGGTTATGTAGGTCTAGTCCAAGGTGATACGCCATAGCCACCTAGTGTGTTGTATGCAATAATTCGCTAAGCGGATTGCTAAGCAACGTCGTTTTGTACGCCCCTAAAAACTCTCAGAATAGCCCGCTGAATGGCACTTTTCTAGTTCATTTATTGTTGAGTTCTGCTGTCTGAGTACATAATTCCTCTAATACATAAAGCCATGCGCCTCCATAATGTATTAAGTCCTACAGTGATAAATTTCTTCTTGCGCTACGCTACTCATCAGATATAACCCTGCACCTAGGTTGTGTCTCGACAGTCATCACTTCTGATCACATTCAACTAATCGGCTACTCCTTTCATGGCGTCAGACAGTGTCGAGTTTCCTATCAATGGCGGAACATATCCTCCATACGGCGTGGTCACTGATGACAACCATGGCTCATATGTAGTTATCGCTACTTGGATTTTTGCATGCATATCGGTACTTTTTGTGGCCGTCCGCGTTGTTTTACGAACTTGGACGTCGCGCCGTTTCGGGAGCGATAATGGTTTGATAGTGGCTGCGCTTGTACGCGAACAACTATCATCATATAATAGCACATACTGACGTTTTTATTCTAGTGTTTCGCCGTTGGACAAAGCACTTCTGCCAGCGAATCAGTGAGATATGGGCTAGGAAGGCATTTTGACACTCTCAATAAGGAGGACCTCCGTCTATATTACCGAGTATGATGTCCTAGGGGCCGAGAAGATTTAAGGTCAAGACTAATATCGAATTACCTAGACTGTTTTCGCAAGCGATATCTTGTCGGTCTTTGTATTCGTTCTCTCAAAGCTTTCATTAGTCGCCTTAATCAGTCATATCACCCCGTCAAACACTATGAGAATCGTTTTCAGGTGTTTTACTGTCTTTACCATACTCTGGGGTATATCAAATGTCTTCTCAATCTCATTTCAGTGTGGAGCAGTTGTACCCATGAGGGCTTTAGGTAGCCTATGTGTCAACGAGGTGAGTTTAATACGACGAGATGCAATAACTACCGCGTGATACTAAGTCAATTTATAGGGGGCTCTGTTGTTCACACATGGGGTAATCAACATTTTAACAGACTTCATCCTGGTGGTTCTTCCGGTCTTTATCGTATGGAAAGTCCAAATTCAAAAGCAGCAAAGGCTCGTAGTTTTGGGGCTGTTTTGGGCTCGCACAGCGTATTACTCCTCTTGATATTCTCTGGTGTACGTTTCTTACACTTGAGACAGTGTGTGTGTTGCCGCTGGTATTCGACTAAGCACGATAGAACCATATCTTTTGGGCGTTGATCCTACCTGTAAGTCAAATCACTCTTTCATATGCCTGGACAGAGCAATTACTCACGCGACGTAGGGAACTACCTCTATCCCAGCCTATGGAATCAGTAAGTCTATGCAAGTCTTATGCTGGTATAGCTACTCAATGGGTACAGGATAACGATAAATCTCAGCGTCATAACAGCTTGCATACCATCCATCAAACCCTTCTTTGATAGCTTACAATCTAGTCTGATTGACTCGGGAATACCACGAAACTATACCTCAAACAACAATTTAATCGAACTAAGCCCATGGCGCACACCCAACAAGACCTTCAGCCGACCATCGCGGAAATTTCAGTCCTCGTTACGAGGGATGGGGCTCTCTACAACGACTTACAATGAAATCGAAGGCGGAGTTTCTAGTGACCATGCCAGTACGAAGGGGTTAACCGACAGCGTGATCCATCAACAGCGAGATGTTGATGTGGTGATCACCACAGCTTCGGGGGATTTCATGAGCCGCAAGAAGTCGGATATAAGTCTCCCTATTTGACAAGGTTTGGTTATCGGTCGGATAATTGACAATCGATGACACGCCTTGCTTTTCGAGGAGCCTAAGAGTTATGAAAGATCTTTGATACCTAAATCATAACAATGCCCTGCTGTAAAATGTGAGCGCCTGTATGTGATGCTTCATGCATCTAGAATCTGTTCATAGACCCTTTTAATTAAGACGCTAGGACGAGTGGTTCGTTTTTCCTCGCGTTGGCAATAACAGAAGCCATGCGATGCAACTGAATCTTGATCCATCACTGCAATAATATTACTCACTATCTTTAATTCTTTCCCTCTACGTAGTACTGACATCGTAATCTGCATACGGGATCTTCACTGCATATACGGTGGTGGCCATACGTCGTTGGACCTATGACCCATCCCAATGTAACGCAGCCTAATATAAGAGATAATTTGCATGTCGGTATCAGTCCATACACCTCGTTTATTGGTTATTGATATACTGCAATTATATTAGGCGTGTCATTTGCTCTGCCACATCCTCTGATACATCCTGAGCACGATATATCTCGGTACCCCTGAGTATCCGCCGGTCACCTACATCAAACAGCCTACGGCTGCTACAAGCAAAGGAGCTGATGGAGCCTGCCTTGCCTACAATACCACTTTAAATATTAATTTATTATGCATAGAGCTCGTAAAATATTTCTACTTTAAGACATCTCTTCCCAACCCATTTATGTGGTATTCAGCCTTCTCATCGACCAACATGAAAACAGATGATCTCTAGTTCCGACTTCCTACCTGATCAATGAATAATGAAAGCCAGTCCCGCCGCATTGTGGATGTTTGAGGCATATTCTAGCTTCAGTACTTGTGCTGGCTCTCTTCCGCCGCTCGCACCTGACGGTGCTGCACAATTATTAGAGCATAACGTTTTGGTTATGGGGGCATTCCACATGTAATTGTCTCAGTAAATATTCTTATATTCGATTTTACCCCCTTATTTAAAGGATTGCAATAGCATTCATTGGATCGGGCATTTGCTCTAGTCTTGTACGATGCTCTAATTAATGCACAGCACGTCGGGTGCGAGAGGCGACACAGAGCCAGCATAAGAGGTACTGACTTCGTCCGCTGTCGTACTATCCACTGCTGTGCCTTAGCCGGGCGGATAAGTACTCCAACCACCAAACAACAAAATACATACCCCGAGAGAAGATTGTACAGCAATTGCAAGTAACATTACAATCCGCCCGCGGATGAAAGGAAACCATGAACGAGGCTGGCTGAGATCTTATTATATTGAAGCAGCTCACTTTATGAACCTCACCTTCCTGTCTTGCAACGCCCATGCATCACCATACCTATGTAATACAAGCCACACGAGGGAAGATCACGAACCAAGGTGGGTGACACAAGTTCATGATGGTTGCGGATTTTCAGTACCCAATTGAGAAGGTGGTTATTTCGCAATATGAATGGTAATATTTCTAGATAGATAACGTGAGCAATGTAAGTAGACTCTAAAGTAATCTCAAGTCATAGCCATGCATCAACAGCTACTACTTGTTGGTCGGAAATTTTGACGATGGTTCAAGGTTGTATGTATGTTGGTCAAAATTTGGACCAGGATAAATACCTATTTTTGTCTAAAAAGGTCAAGCAAGGGCATGGCGAGGTGCTTATTAGTGGGGTAATAGCTAGACCTGAAAATTTGATTGGCTGATTGCCTAAATAAGGGGGGAGCACACAATCCGCGAAATGTTGTGATACGAGCCAAGTTGCCCAAAGTTTCGAATGACCTGAATGCGTTGACAAGTGAGTCCTTTAACACAAGGGAGAGCACCATTTACCAATGTTTAATATTGGTAAAAGACCGGTCCATGAGAAGTACTTGGGTTAATATAACTACCTACATATATATATATGTCTACTGGTGAGGCTATCTACATGGGCTTGAACCTAAGAACTCGCACAACCCTAATAGTTCAGAAGCTATCAATAGACATCTACTCTCTGTCTTTTCCCACTACAACCTCGTCATCAGTAGTCCTTTCCAAATCCTCAACGATCTTGTTCGCCTGCCAATGAGTATCGTATGTTCGAAAGGCTCCAAAAAATGCCGCCCCACTGATAGTCATGGTACCAGCTAGAGCCGAGTACATGACTACTAACCAGGGATCTTTTGATACAGGCCCAAGTGCCATACCGAGCGCGGCTCCCAATGCTGCTGCAAATTGCTCGAAGGCCTTTACTAGAGCTTTCATATTGGTAGGCGCTTCTGCATACGCGAATTCATTTAAGGCCACGAAGCCAAAGATTTCTCCAACTGCGACGAGAAGGTAAAGTGGGATCTGAACCCAAACACTAATCTCATTAGGACGGTAACTTGTCTTATCATCATCCACCACAACTTTAGCAGATTGGCAGGCTAAGGGTTGCGAAAAGCATGGCGGGGCGCGGTAGATGAGTTCTTGCGTGCCAGCTGCATACGCCATCGCTAGTGCCAACAGGACGAAGCCCACTGTCATTCTCGCAATGGGTCCGAAAGAAATACGGCGATGTGAGAGAAATGGGAAAAGCCACGCTTGAATCATAGGATTTAGAACAATATAGAAAATTGCGTTTAGAGATTGAACCGTGTCGTTGGAGATTCCGGACAATTCCATCTGATTGGCCTGAGAAATGATGTTGTTCATTGTCTGGTTGAAACATAAATAGAAGATAGTGAAGCAGATCACCACTCGACAGGCTCGAAGCCCACGACGGATTTCTTGGATGAATGCCGATGTCCATGGAACCGATCGGCCGTAATGATGTTTCTGGTATAAGGGTTCGGCTACAGCGAGGTGGAATCCGGACCGGGCCGCAAGAATTAGGACCTTAGCTGCGTGAGGCAATATATTGCCTTGAGCGGGGAGCTTTGCTAGAAACACAGTCAATATGCTTGTGGCAACTTGTAGAGTCCAGTGAACTTACCGAGACGGCGATTCCATAGTAAAAACGGTATTATAGATACACTTAAGAAGCACAGGGGTAGCAGATAAGCTGCCCAGAAGCCGAACCTTTTTTCCATGGATGTGGTAGCAAGTGTTGCTAACGCCGCGATATTTATCATCCTACTTCATTAGTAAGTATTTATCAAGGCGGTGTCAGCGGTGGGAAATAGCGGACCAAAAGAAGGTATTGAATACATATTGTATCGTCAGTTTTGGGTTGGTTACAACTACCTCACCCCTTTTGTCGCGCATAACTCGTGGGCTTGTAGTGGGTATCTGGTCGCCTGGACGCGTCTTAGCTATCTAGGTACCTAGACTTTCGATCCACTGATCGTATTGGTGCTTACCCAGAAAGGGGAATATGACGGCTGTTGCACCTCCTTGTCCTAGGCCGATAAGAATCATAGCAACGATCATCCCGCCCAAGGTTATTCCTTCTTCCTTGATTGCGAAGGGCAAAGCCGTTACGAGTAGCACTATTTCGCCCGCTACGAAGATGCTATAGAGGATAAGTAAAGTTTTTAGATATAGCATAATGCAGGGAACAAATACATCAAGCTGAGAAGCAGCGTTCGATATCGTCCAAGCCACGAGTCGGAAATAATCGCAAAAGGCAAGGGTGTGAGGTAGCTGAAGAATAGAAACGCATTATTGATGGTTGTTGCAGTAGACTGGCCGAACCCAAGCGCCCCAGGAGAAAGATAATCGCCTGGTGGATTCTGTAGATAATTCTCTAGCTACTGTTAGATACCTTACATACCTCTATGGAAATGTCAGAACCCGAGTCAATCTTACGCCATGGGACAGTGGTACCGTAAAAGGCGAAGCGTTGCGCAGCCCCTGTGAATGCTACGAGCCATACTATTGCGGGAACCTCACCTGCCACATGCCGAAGCTTCGCCAAGTCATCCGCTGTTGCTTCTCTTGGATAGGAGTCGGTTGTGCTAGTATCTATCCCAGGCGCAGAGACTGCAGTTTGGGTAGGATTCTTTGTTCGTTCGGGAGGTGGGACAGCGAGCGAATAACCCGCGGGCTCAAGTGGCTGGGGTGAACTTGACATGGTGTAGACTGGATTCTCTGGACACGAAGAATGCTCTCTCTGAATACTAAGACGAAGTGGATGCTGGATTCGTCTTAATAGTTTCGTGGAATTCCAAAGGTGCAAGCCAAGAGCTACGCCACCGGGCCAAGTAATTCGACCGGAATCTTGCTTTCTGCTGATTTGTTGATTCTTTGTGCACGGCAATGTACCTTTCAGGTTGAGTTTTTGGCGGTAGCGGTACCAGCTGCCGAAAATACGCTGTACGTACCAGGTAGATATGCATCCTAAATAGGATGGAGGTACCACCCATATTGGGGGATCCATTTAAATAACCTGGAAGAGTTCGCGCCATAAAGCACATGAAGTCTTTTAGAAAATGAGCAGCTTGTTGTTAGGGATCATCCCAGTATTTGAGAGTGCCCCTGTGCCCCTGTGCCCCTACTTCACCGTCCTACCACATGCAAGCAAGCCCTTACTTGGTTAGAATGAACAGGTTCCACGCACCACAACTACTAGGGCGGGTGAAGGTATCTTCGTGCCTCGAGGTTCATTCTCGCAACAGCGCTCGAAAACAGAAGGCATATTTTGCGCATCGCCGCCTGTCAGTAAATAATGATTCGGCTACTCGTCATGCCTATTGGAAGCGGATACCTGTCTGGTCGGATGTGAGCGAAGACGATTTCATCAGTTATAACTGGCAGGTAAGATGAGTTTCTCCGAGCTTTGACTTCTACTGATCTATTGTGCTTTAGACCAAGAATTCAGTGCAAAATGCCCATCAGCTTTCTGATTTCATGAGACGAGTTCTCCCCGACGCGCTCCCCCTTAACAACGAACACGAGTCAAGTCCTAGAACGGGAAATGAACTTATCGACGATGTCCAATCTGGGATCCAGCAAGCCCCTATGGCTGTTAAGCTTACTCCTCATTTATTAAGCCTAATCGACTGGTCAGATCCACTTCACGATCCCCTTATGCGCCAGTTCATACCTCTGGGATCTCGTATCCAAAAAGATCACCCACAGCTCTCTCTTGATTCTTTAGATGAGACTGGTGACTCTCCAGTGAAGGGAGTTATTCATAGATATCCAGACAAGGCCGTATTTCTCGGTATAGTTACATTTTGTAGTAATTGCCAAGCATTTGCTAAAAAGAAATCTAGCAAGCTCAGTATGCCCTGTGTTTTGTCGTTATTGCACACGATCGTATACCGTTGGGGCCGATACGAAGGCGGTCAATAAAACAAGATTCTTACCAATACAAAAGAAGTGGGAGGTCATGTTCAGTTATATCGAAAGCACACCGACCCTTGCAGACATTTTAATATCTGGTGGCGACATCTATACTCTGAGTCCGGACCAATTACGAATGATCGGGATGCGTCTTCTTGATATTCCGCATATCTTACGAGTTCGAATTGCTAGCAAAGGGTTAGCCATATGTCCAAGTAGACTTATTGATCCGAAGGATGAATGGACCAACGTTATAATAGATCTCTCACACCGTGGGAGGAAGATGGGAAAGAGCATTGCTCTTCATACACATTTCAATCATCCTCACGAGATCACTTGGATTACCAAGGTCGCTTCGCAGAGGCTCTTTGAAGAAGGTGTGATAGTAAGGAACCAAACTGTCCTTTTGAAAGGGGTCAACAACCATGTCGACACGATGAAGTCATTGATCAACCAGCTTTCCTCAATTAACATCCAACCAGTAAGATTCAAATAGCCCCTTTTTCGAATCAGTAACCCCACTGAGTTGTCAGCTGACTGTCCTGAAGTACTATGTTTTCCAGTGTGACATGGTGCGTGGGATCGAAGATATGCGCACCCCGCTGCACGAAATCCTGGAGCTTGAGGCATTGATACGTGGCTCGACGGCTGGATTCATGACTCCAAATTTTGTCGTCAACTTGCCTGGGGGTGGGGGAAAGAGACTGGCGTGCTCATATGAATCATACGATAGACGTACCGGTTTGTCAACATTCGTGTCTCCTGGTAGCAAGGATGCTAGTCGTAGATGGGAATATTGGGACCCGCTACATTCACTTCCTAAAGCTACCATTGAGCAAGAATGATATTTCCAGCCAAAAATGAGGTTGTGTGAAAAGGCTTGCTTTGAGCAATACTTCGGATAAACAGCCTGCGAGAACACATTTGAACAGTTTGCTATCTTTCTCTACATAGAATTGAGCCCATGCTAAAGCTATGCAATGCAATCACAGACGAAAGAGGGCAGTCGGACGGTATAATTAGGCTTCTTACTTAGATATTCCGCCAATGAGCCAAAAGTATATTGCATCTGCATCTGCATTTACATTGACATGGTGCATATATTGTGTAAATACTCGTATTGAGCCGAGGGTCCGAGGTGGCCGAGTGAATCCTCGGTACCTATGTAATCATCTGCTATATGTAGGTAGTGTATCATTACATGATAGCTGCAGCGGAAGGAAGCTAGAAAAGAGAAAAGCCGGTACCCGCTCGCATAGGTAGGTACCTAGGCAGGTAAGTAAAATGCCTGAAATCAAAGCCGGCCGAACCAGGATCGTTCTCATCGACCATCATAAAGGCCGTTCTGTCATTTGGCATACGTGAAATTGACTTCGTAGATATCCAGCGCGAAACTAGACTTCATATCCATCTTACTTACTATAGGGTCCCAGGAGTCGGTACTCAGAAACCCAACTACCAGCTGAAGCGATGATGACAACATATACCTGCCTTCTCACAACTCAAGTACAGGGCAGGGATAGTAAGTGTTGTGGCAGCTTATATCTCACAGATTTGCTTACGAACTTGTAGTAAATATCCTATCATATTGGACAATCAATGCAAGCTCTGCACAACGCTACTGTTGGACTTTGGATTTGGTGCTCAATTGGCGGCCTAATCGAAACACCAAGGCGGATTACTCCTTTGAAAGCAACAAACAAGATGATGCCGAACCCGTCCCGATCATTCTGGACAAAGCTTTGCCATGGTGCGATTTCGTAGTTGACAATTTACAACGCTTAGGACAACCAGAAGTTCGCGAGAATAGTATCGCGGTTAAGTTCATTCTTCCCAGTCGCTCAGGTTTCTGCGTTCGGTCTGATTTTCTACAACGGCGTCTAGATGGACTCGACGCTGTAGTGGTAGCTCGGTGTTTCCTGGAACCGCGGCAAGAAATCAATAGCGCAATCATGCCTACTATTGATAGTATCCATGCCTCACTACTTCCTCAAATTTTGTCTAATGCAGCAGGCGCGATGACTGTCAAAGACGTTGGTGCTTTGAGCGAGACTGAAGCCGAACTTGACAACCGCCTATCCTTCCCCTGGATTACCCCGTGTTACCCTCCATTAAAACGGCTCGCCTACGTAAGAGGGAGATACAACATGGACCACAGTAGGCGCATCTGGGAAGCGGCGTCGGGACTGGGTATCGCTATCGTGATCATCGACAAAGAAGGGCACTGGTTACAAGATCCTGAATGGAATTATCTACGTGAAGGCTTTATTCCTGCAAACCTTGACCCTGACGAAGGTTTCGTGGAGAGGCTTATCACCGCAGTTTGCAGTTACGGAAAGCCGATACATGGCATTACTACCGTCAGTAACAAGCGTATGGTCGGGGTTGCTCAAGCCTGCGAGCGCCTCGGACTCCCAACCTCGCCATCAGAGTCATTCATCATTGCCGCCGATAAATTCAGATCGAGAGAGATTGAGCCCTACTCGGAAGTGGCCGCATTCCGAGTGTCAAACACTGAAGACCTGAAAGACCGCCTCTCCTCGAACCGATTTCCTTCTATTCAATACCCTGTGGTTGTTAAGCCCTGTATAGGTTGGGGCAGCGAATGCGTTTCCAAAGTTCACGCCGAGAACCAGCTCGTGCAAGCTGTTGAGAAGGCCTCAGAGCGGCATCGCACATCCCCAATTCAACGCAGTGATGTTATGATAGAGTCGTACATTGACGGCCCCGAAATCGACGCTAATATTGTTCTACTAAATGGCGATATTATGTTCTTCGAAGTCGCGGATGACTTCCCTAGCATGGCCGACCGCATGTCCAACAAATGGGACGATCCATTTCTAGAAACATCTATGGTTCTGCCGTCTAAGTTACCACAGGATGAGATTGATGTCATTCGAAGTTCTTTACACGAGACTCTACAGCGACAAGGCTTCAAAGATGGTGTTTTCAACTGCGAAGGCCGTGTCAGATACTCCCGCATGAGATATACCATTCACAACGGAGTAGAAGACCTCTTAGAGGACGAGCGGAATGACGTAGAGCGCAAGAAACCAAGCTTCTACCTCCATGAAATCAACGCCCGACCCCCAGGCTATTATGGAAACGTTGCGTCCAACTTGACATACGGCGTCGACTACTATGCACTAGATCTATTATACGCTATTGGTGATATGGGTCGCTTCGATTCACTAGCACATCCATTCAAACGAGGGCCACAATGGTGGCTTGTGATCACCACAATACCAGAAGGAAAAGAGGGTATCATGAAAACAGACGACGCATGCAAAGAATTTCTTCAGAAGTACGAAGATCTCAAGGCATCAGTGCCTGATTATATGACTTATAAAAAGGGAGACAGTAGACTGCAAGGCCCAAGTGCAAGCCAACTAAGCTTTGTAGGTTACTTCTCTGTAATCAGTCGAAAGAGCCGCAATGAGGCTCTGCGGCTAGCTAGCAGAATTAGGAAGGAGTTTGATTATGAGATAGTGTAGGGGGTTTGGTGTATGTTGTGTTGTTTCATCTTCTATTAATGAAAAGGAAAGAATTTCTGGGCAGCACTTTCTCATTAACCTTGCGATCCCGTGAATGCCGCGGAATAGACAAGGATTGGCATAAAAACCGCCGCCCAGTCTACATTCATTGCAACCAGTAAACTGTAAGTATAGAAGGCTACTATTACTTCCTTGAGGGTTAACTTTATGTAATTACCTAGGTAGCTTGTCTTCGCCAACGATAGACAATATTAGTTAAGTTTAGTCGATTCTAATAGAGTTGTAATTCTTATGTTGTTACTACTACTCGATGACGTTGAAAACATAGAGCAAGAGAACTACCTGTCTACCTGCCTACCTACCTATACACGATACAAATGTCATAATTTTTCGCTAAGTGCCTCTAAATATGTCTTATCCTCGGGTGACACGCATATATCGGCAGGGATGAACACTTGCCCTCGCCTTATGATAATCTGGATCTCTTCTTTGCCAACTTTTCCTTCTTCCATATGGCGCGTGGTAATCTCAAGCTTAGCTCCAGTCTCTCTTGAGCTATCGCTATTATTCTTCTCATCCTGTTGTTGCTGATGTTTTTTCCGGTAGCCGACCTCCGCCGGTGTCCACCAGTAGAGGGGGTACCTTCTCTGAATGTTGTTCACGAACAGGGCGACTGATTGTATCAATAAACAAGTGAAGAGGATCACAGGCAGTAGAAACCATCCTAAGTGTACCACTTTCGGTTCGATGACTGCGAGCAGGGCCGTAGCCCCCGCGGGTGGATGCACAGTGCCTGTCAGCGCCATAAATGCAACGGCGGTAGCACAGCTGAGTGGTCCACCTATCCAGGCCAAGTCCTTTGACACAGAACCCATAGCGAACAGTTTGCTAATAGTAACTCCAATGATGGACGCGAAGAATTGCCCTAGAACGGCATTACGAGGTTGCGCGAGGGGCGAGTCGATGGCGTAGAATTCGAGGACCGCGGCGGCTCCCTGTTTCGCGTTAAAACATATGAGACACGTCTGAGACAACAGGAGAGCACCTTACAAAACTGGGGATGATGATGGGAACCTCGTGCTCTTTGAAAGAAGGAATCACACGGCCTACGGATTCGACAGCAATGAGGGCACAGAATATACCGATGAAAGCCCAGAATATCATGGCAATGTTACCTATTGGGCGTTGTGGCTGTGGCCTGCGGCCCATGAAGTGGGCGATAGGATATGGGACACGCTTCCATGGTACAGTAGGTAGCCAGGGTTTGATGTAATCGTCGATCTCGAAATGCCATTTCGACGGCTGGAAAGGCATCTGTACTCGGGGCAGGATTTCCAGCTTCCTAGGAAAAACGACTAGAGAAGAAGCTGCAAAATTCGTTGATGAGCTTTAGCGCAAAGCGAGTATGTCAAAGATCTAGAGACTTTGGCAGCGATGAATTGCCACCACGATGGGACGGACATACAGTTTGCTATTTTTGAAGGTTTTTCATTTTATTTTTTTGAGCTGGGGCTTTCGAATTTATTGGATACTCATTTCCCCATTAAATTTTATTCTTGTTATACGGAATGATGGTGTCATGCTCATGAAAGGGATGTCCAGACTCTAAGAAAGTTATTCAGAGTCTGTGACTAAAACAATTAAGGTTTGGCAGGGATAATTGAGACACCATGGCCAACTTATTGTCAACCTGGCGTCATATTGGATAACGAAAATTCTCAAATGGTCCCTATCAGAGGTCCTCCTAGACTCCATCTCCCGAATACCGAATGAGTGGGTACTCTCCGGTCTCAACATCTCCGCGGAGCAACTTCTCCTTTTTATATGAGCAAAATCTTCGCTCTCGCTCTCGTAGAACGACAAAACCAAACGCCGAAGCGGGAGCCAGCCTCGACCAAAATAGTCTAAATAATAAGAGTAAAGAAACACATTACTCAAGGCGCCCGGAAACACCAAATAAATCTACTTAACAATCAAAGAAAACTGTCCTCTCGTAGATATTTCGGAGATGGGTCTTAATGGAAATATTTTGAACTAGGAAAAGTCTAGAACCTCAACACTCCGAATTCCTAACCAGCATGCCTTGATGTAAAAATCTACGAAATCGGATACCATCGCCATACCATTATAGGACAGGACATTAGGCATCACAATTATAGTCGGCTACGTTAAGGGTGGAATCGAATCGATGGCTCTAGTTGCCACTAGAGGTTCAGGTAATTCGTATATCCTTAGATGTCAAACAGTCAATAGCCCCAGGAAGTGAAGTCTATATTAACGTTTTAGGCTTACTATATTGCTAACTCGTAAAAATATATTGAATGTGAGCTAGCCCAAAAGCTCGACTTGAAAGACCTTCACAAGGACTAGGTGCTATTGTGTAACAACACACAATCCTATGAATTCGCACCATCCGAAGTATCGTCAGGACTATGTTTAAATAAAAAAGCCATGATGTTCTGAAAACCTTGCAAGTCGCCCTCCACAGTCCCTGCTTTCTCGGCATCCACCCACCCATTGGTATGACCACCTTCGAAATCCGTGATCACCACGTTATTCTCCTTGTCGATTATTACATTATCTGCCTTAGCGTCTCCCCAGATCACTCCTACCCGGTGCAGCTCTTTAAGCGTATCCTCAATTTGCCTCGCCCACTTTTGCTTCATGGCTAGCGGTGTGTCGTCTTCCACGGCGTTGTAAAGCGTGGTTCGATGGTCGATGTATGCTAGCAATAACCCTAGCGTAGTGTCAGCGGATTCGTCGTGAGCTACGCCGTACAGGCGACCGACTCGCACATCAGGGCCGAAATTAGCTTTGTGTATCTTCCCATAGGCTTTGATCTCCTTGCTCATCGGACAGTCGCCAATACCCTGTCCTAACCAACTTTTGAAGAAGCAGGTAGTTATATGACCGGAGCCGTCCAGATCAACACGTACTCTACGAGGGATCTTGTCGAGCGCGTCCTCCGGGTCTTGGAAGTAGACTTCGACTTCCGAGGGATCAACGAAACATGTCCAATCCTCCATGGCATCCAGAAGATCACCGTCTAACCACGCTCGCGGCGGAACGAGACCACCGTGGTCGTCAACATGACGCGGAATAAATATCTCATTCACGGCCTCGAGCCTACAGCCGAACGTCTGCGGAAACAAGTATTCAGATAGAAGTGATTTTGCCTCCCCGCTGCGAATTTTCTCAGGGTTGAATGACGGTAACGGTTCCGGGGCCAGCTGAACAAAAACAGGTTCGAACAAATCAATAATCCATTCGTACACGTCTGTATCGTAAATGCCTTCGAACTCCCCAGGTCCGAATGGATCTATGGCCTGTAGATATTTCAGATACAAAGTGGTGGTTTCGGGTGAATTCTGAAAGAAAATTGGTGACAAACGAATATTGAAGCATCTGCCATTGAACCGGACAGAAACTGTCGCATCATCGTCTTTTTCGCCATCTGTCAAGACTGATATGGCTTTGGCAGATACTAGAGGGCCGCAATTCTTGTGAAATTCCATGCTTGTACTTTACCTTATCAAGAGGAAACAAGCAGAAGCAGAACGAGAGGTGGAATAGGCGCCTGGGGAATGTCGTTGCAGGCTGAGGGACACCGGACCAAGTAGTGCGGCAGGTACAAAACCATCAGTTTTCAGTAATTCATGATTGGTTTAAAAGCTCATCTTTCTCCATTATATGCATTTTAAAGGGTTCTGGTTGGTCATTCTACATGCGCTAAAAGGCTTGGCGTACCTGCCGCACTCTGGCACTCAAGGAAATAAACCGTTAATTCAATGAAATTTTTAACTTGCAGTACAGTGTTAGTATAGTGTAGTTGTAGACTAGGTACACTATGCCGCACGGTATAACCCCTTTAAATAAAAAATCCGATCTTAATAAATCGTAAATTTTATACCTTGCATCCTCGATTTTCGCGACAAATTGATTTTAAACAGCTTGGGCGAGCATAGTAGCGGTTCATGTAAGGTGCTCGTAGACGCAGCGCATCTCCTCGAGTTGCCGTCGAGACCATCTAACTAGGAACATCACAGCACTTTCGTCTGGAAAGAATAGGAATCGTCCGCTATCTCTCCACGGACCAAAGCAATTGCAATATATGCCAAACCGGTAAAAAGCGCGCTGAAACCGAATACACTATATAGAGCCTCGTATGCGCGAGTACCGTAGTCCGCGAAACAATACCAGTCATGATGAGCCGGTGACAACTAGTCCATCTAATATAATAGAGCACATTACCTAGGTATTCACCGGCACCCCTTTCTTCGTATCATAAGAGTTTATTTTACGGAATTTTCTTGATTTTATTACCCATTTTGCCTTTAATGTTGGATACGGGTAAGTCGTCGCGGTGAAGCCACATGCTGAGAGCTCGAAACGAGCAAAATCGATGTTTAGGAGGGCCAGGATGGAAAACAAACGTATTACCTAAAATGAAGCCGACTGGCATTATCATAGTATACTAGTTTGAAGGGAATATCAAAAATATGTGCTTTGCAAGGCGTCTGGATACCGAGTCGCTTCCACGCTCTAGTCTGGCCGTGTATAAGTGCGTTTATTCGGTCGCGTGAGGGAAAACGGGGGTCCGTTATTCGACGAAGATGTGATCTTCGTGGTAATGGTATCGTTCAAGGAAAGGACGCGAGTTTGGACGAAATCTATGTTTCTATTGATTAGGTATCTAGGATTGCAGTTCTTGATATCAAACCGACATCCTAAGCTGCTAGCTTAAGTACCTAGTGTCTGATAGCGGCAGCCCATAGGTTCCATCTCACTGATCCATAGGTTTGATGCTCAGGAGAATCCTAATCTTCTCGAGCTAATCAAACGTAGCATCCCCGGCTCCTACGAAGACGTCTTCTTTGATGGCACTGCATGAGCAAGAGTTGGTAATTACTTCTTCTAGCAAATATTTTGGGGGGCTGAAGCATGTCGAGATACGCCAAACTGGAGTGGAACAAGGAGACCCAATGTTACATACCGTTTTTTGACGGGGTGCGGATCCTCCGAAGGGGACACGGGCCGTTTGAGGCTGTCCTCGGGACGACTGAACATATAGAATAGCCTCGCCATATGAGCCATTTTCCCCATGGTCATGTCTTTGAACGCGACTTTTGACTGGGGCGTGTTGGGAGGCGCTGTGAGATCGTGGCGGTCGGGCTCGCTAGAGCTTTCCCGAGATGGTGACGGCATGGTTCCGAGCAGTCGTTGATAGATTGATGAGAGAAGAAATAAAATATTATTATTGTCAGCTCGAGAAGTTAAAAGGCCTTGTTGTAAAGGTAGACTGGCGGCTTTGCTGAGTTGCGTGGAGTGTATTCTCGGTGGAGTCTTGATCTTCGCTGGAGAGGGTAGTTTGAAAAGGAAAGTTACCTCAAAGTCGAAATTGTAAACACAGGAAATGGGAATTATGATTTCATCTGCAGATCTGGAAGTTGCACTTGCTTTTTCTTAGCTTGAATCGTCGGGAGCTCTCTAATAGTTGATAGTTATGTAATGACGATGATCCAGACGTCTAAGCTTACGAGAATACACTTTAAGGGTGCTTTATTATTTCGACGAGATGATTTTGTTGTGAATAGGTTGTATTAGGTACTAGTGCTGGCTTCTCTATCACTCGCCCATCGCACTTGACAGTGCTGCGCATTAATTAGAGCATCGTGCATTAATTAGAGCCACATCCGAGGTACTTCCGGTTGCATACGATCTTCATATAAAAGTAAAGTATCCCTGCCTAGGATAATATACTCCATTTATGCATACACGCACTCGCATAGTATTATAATTGAGACTAGGGTTATTTACAGCGATTATAGTGACTTTAGGTGTAGCTACACACTATAAATACGTTAAAAAAATATAAGCGCTAAGTTATAGTGGCCTTAAGGATTACCTAGGTACGTTATTATAGTGATTTCAGGTACTAACTTATAGTGACTTTAAGTGCTATTTTATAGGGACCTCATATACTAAATCATAGGGACGTGGCGCTGAACTACAGGTACATAGCGCTAAATTACAGGGACCTAAGGTACTCTATTTTAAGATAACTTCAATTTATGCAATTATAAGTTCTTAAATTATTCATTAAACGTGAGCATATTTAATAAAAAGGAGCTACATCTTTTTATATAGAGATTACTGCAAAATCTAATGTATCGGGTAATCCTCGGATATGCTCTAATTAATGCACGATGCGCTAATTAATGCGCAGCACTGTCAAGTGCGATGGGCGAGTGATAGAGAAGCCAGCACTAGTACATGATATTATGAAATAGTGTGCTATTTGTTTACGCTGTCTCACCTATTTATGAACTACGAAGGTTCTAGATGAGATTACTTACCTATTTTTTAGATTTCCTGAACTGCCTCAAACGTGAACTTTGACATCCCTCCCCTTTGTTCAAAAACATGCATTCATATAACACGATTGAGCAGCATGTATTTATAACCTAGGAGGTACCGCCTGAACTTACAGTAGAATTGCACTTAAGGTGCTTTCTCCAAGTAATATTTCGGTCCACACAACCTCAGTTACGGGGCTTTCATTAAATAGAAATCACTTTACCAACAGTATAGTTAAAATGACGTAAATTTGTTCTAAATATTTAAATTTTCTAGTGGTTATCTAGACTTCAACCTCATGATAAAACCCCTCCCCATTAATGAGACTCTAGGCTGCAAGCTTAAGTTGTGTGGTAGTCGATGTGCAGCCTATTAACTCCAAAACATCCATCTCCGGTCCATGTAGTGTATCGCAAGGAGCGTATCTGCCACTAAAAAGTGGGTCTGAAGCTTGCTGACAGTAGTCACGATCAGCTCTCACGATGAATCTTGGTGTATTGAATGATTGATTAAGGTTCTAAGTTCTAATATGGTGGATCTCTTGGGCTGGAGATCATATATGCCCAACGGTGGACCCTAGACTCATACCCTCATTGGCCGAGCCATAGAGCCACTCGTGACAGTATCGAGGGAATCATTCGAAGGTTTCATTTCTTTGACCCCCGATACCCCATGAAGGTGTTCCCCCCAGTGCCATACTTTGTGTACGGGCTCGGTTTTCCAGTGCTGCTGGATGAAGATCCTTGAGCCGCTTGTGTTCGAATCTTGGATATATCGTTTACAAAGCTCGTGCGCTGTGATGCAGGTAATCTCTTAAGTAGTTCAGTTCCGGGATTGGCAGATGCTGTAGTAGTCCTACCCTTAGCGGGCGCGGCTGATGATGGATTGAAGGCCATGGTTGACGATGGATTGGTAGTCGAAGAGCGTAATTGGCACGCAAATGTTTAAGGATTAAATTTTCTTGTAATGAGGGTTCGTTTGGCTGTGTATGGTGTCTGCCTTCGCTGTAGTTTTGTTCTGTTGTATGGTATCCTGAAAAGTAAATCGGTAAGAGCACAGCCGGAAGTAAGTGTATATATATATAATATCTCTTTACCTTTTTCGCCTGGCTGATACTACTTACTCTCTAACCTACCTACCTAGGTAAGGTAATAATGGTGATTCAGACATTGAAGAATTTGTGAGTGCATATCTCACAGACGTATTGGACCGTGATGAGATCTCCTTTCTTACTTCTGCTCTGTCCTTTATAGGATGATAATTCATAGCAACCAGTCTAGCTGCCTAACTTATGTGTCTAATCAATGAGGATCGAGTCATACAGTTAGTTAGGAGACGTGAAATAGTGTGGTACGCAGTAGCGAGATATAAGGTAGTCAGTTGTCGTGATATAGGAAGCACTCTGTTCAAATGTAGTGATTTACGAATAAATGTACTAATGAGTCAGATACTAAATAATGAAGGACTAAAATGGTAACTTCTCGGCCTCTTCCCTATCATGATACAAAGACGATGTTGCTACAAAGGGGTCTCCAGACTTCTAAGGCCAAGTTCTTGGCACAGGACTTATCTCACGTATCTCTAACTTCAGTTTTCCCTTTTCCATAGACTTATGTTCGTGGTGTCTATCGTGATTGGGAAATGTGCATCTAGAATATAGCTAAGTTAAAAAGCTGGATCAAAGGCTTAGAAAACTTTCATCTTGATTATCATATATCCGGTCTGTATGCTAAACTGTTATTAAGTAGGTATTATAACCCCATGCACGATCTGATCTACCTGAGGTCGTGTCCTAACCTACGAACCGAAGAGTTAAGCCAACCTTTTCCCAACTCTCATTTCTTCTCCCCATTTCCCCCTTGTGCGCTATTGGTACCACTGTTCCTAGAATATCCCATAAATGTGCTCCCCGCAGTTCCGAGAGCGGTATAAGGGCCAGAAGCCGAGGGCTCCTCCACTTGTGTGTTGCTGGATATCTTCAGGTACGTTTTGTTCTGGCTGAGCTCATTCATTGCCGTCACACGATACGAAGGAGTGTTCTTTGTAGTGCTACTAGAGCTAGCGTCGTTGGTGTTATTGCCATTGCCTTTGGACACCTGGACTTTATCGGGAGGCTGGAGAGACGACCAAGAGGACATTGTTCCGATTTGGTTATTAGGTGATGTTCAGATGAATTAATAAGCGAGCCGTTAGGCGAAGCTCTGTTTGTTGTTACGTTGTCCCGCGCGCGTCTTCAGTAAAGAGTTGCACTTCATCTGGCGATACCTCCAAGAGAAATAGTTGTTAAAGTACGTCTAAATAGTAGCCTTGTCATATTTGGCTGCGGATCCAAAGCATTCAGAGATTGTGTATTTCTCCTCTTCTTCCCAGTCACTCGGCAATAGTGATTCAGTAATTGAGTGAATCATGGAATTGTCGTCTGAAGTTTCTATAGTGGCTCAGTGGCGGTGTTTCATTGTACGCCAACCCAATCCTCTGCATGATGGGTGGTAATTAGGTAGCCTACATTTCATGTCTCACTAGCACACTCCGTGTTGTACGGCAATGCAATAGCATATTAACTATCAGATATATACAACAGCACTAAATTGGTGAGTCGAAATGTACTAGTGAGTAAGCTTTTCACAGGATAATGTAGACGTTATTGTACGGACTCGTAGTTGAAAGCTACGCCACCTATCTAACCTGGAGATAAGATGTTGAGTCACGAACTTATTCAACCCATCCTAGACGCACACCGTGTGCCAAGATGTTTGTGGATTTACAGTATCCATTGTCTGTGGCATCTCCCCATATGTATGCAAACCATTAGAGTACCAAACCGGACACCGCCACGGTAGACTCGGGGCACAGACATTTCGCCCCAGTTATGTAGGATAGATACATGCATAGCAGTAGGTATTCAGCCGCAAGTCACCTACTATGTAGATATTTCAAACGGTGGAGATGACATATCACATCGATATACGCGCGCACCCGCCAACCACCGAAATGGCACCCATCGCATTGAATGTCGGCTTAGACAGCCCCCAACCTTTACGAAGAGCCTGCCCACATGTCTCAAGTCCCAACACCATACCCCCAAATAGTAACATTGGCTGCCTGGTTACCGCTGCAGAAATGGAACAAGATTTTAGCACAAGGCTGCTTGTTTCTTTAAAAAGACACAGCACTATACATATCACCGTCGTAGTAGCACCGCATACGCGCCTTTGAACTACGAGAACCAAACGACGCACCCAGAACTAACATGCTAGGCAATTGGGTATGCCTAGACACACGTTGCAACCAGAACAATATGGCTACGCGCAGCGCGGAAATCCGCCACGAGGAATCGTACATACCTTTACGTAAGCCTCGGTATACCCTAAACTAGCGTGCGTGGAAGATGCATGGAAGCCATGCCGCAAGGCTTCAATGGTGCAAATGGGGGCAGGTACGTAGCGGCCATATCCATACATTGGCGCCCCAATATGGGAGGGTGGGACGGTCACAATAATGATTTTATAAATACATGATTATCTTTTAATAAGAAAAGCATTTAAGCGTTTTTTACAAGGATAATATCGCCCCGGTAATTATTATAATATAATATAATCCAGTTTTTTTAATAACTTTATTAAATAATAAAAGTATTTTAATATTTTAATTATTTTATAATTATATTATATTAATTTATTAAATTTTATATATTTTAATAAGTTTATAATTTTAATTTAAT